>JARHVA010004602.1:550000-802500 GCA_037957365.1 Torreya grandis
GTATCACAAAATGGTAAAAGAAGTAATATAACTATCAAGAGTGATAGTTATTTTGGTGACCAATCATGGTATTTTTAGGAATATTTTTTGAGGAAAGCATGGTCCCATACATGGTCTTACACTACAACTCACAAAGAGAACACCGATGAGGTGAATGATAATATTGGGAATACTTGTAAGAAATTATTGTAAGGTAGACTTAGTCCTATCCAAGGTCTTATATTACAACTCACAAAAGGAAACCCTATGGGTATGATCAATTAACAAGACATAGTCATCAATGGGTAATAATGGGATTATTTTAATTATGGATTGTACAAAGCTTGACATATGTGTTTATAATAAAACCTTAGTAATCATGAGGCATACTAGGTAAATAGGGATACACTAAAAGTCTAGTGGATGCCAAATGTAGAAAGTATTTGTTCATAGTAAGAACAAATATTTATGAGTAAATAAGTGTAGTACTAGGATTAAATCATGAAGGTTAATTATAAAAGAAAAATAAAATGGACCTACCTTCCCACACTATGTTCCCTATTCCTCAGGACCTTTATAGAGCCATCAACCTACTACAAATATTGGGTACTTGTGTGATAAAGTAGGTAGCAATAGATATAAGTTTGAAATCTCCTACTCCAATCTATTGGCGTAGTAAACCCCAATGGTCCTTGGCTCTATTATGTCACCAATTGTGGAGTTTGAGATTTGATTATAAATAGGAGATGTGTTTCTATATGAATCAGGTCCTTTAGTGCGATTTTAACTTTAGAATGTTCATTTTTCCTTTTTATCATTTCATTTTGCTTAAAAGATTTGGGTTTAATTTTTTTTATCGATTTTTCAATTCCTTCTTCATACAGATTTGGAATAACCAATCACGAGTGATAAATGTGACAAATATAAATGAGCTATAGAATTTGGTTATAGGAGACAAAATACCTATTGCTAAATAATTAGGTTTGCCTAAAAACTAACATGTGATTTCAAATCTTAACCTTCTATTTTCTTAGTATGAAAAAGGGAATAATGAGAAATATATGGAGATTAATAGAGATATATGTATGTAATGATAAAATAAAAAGTATGCTTGTTAATGGATTGTATGGTAAAGATAGGATAACTAAATGATGTGGGATTTAAGAACCAAATAATGATAATAACTATCTTGATTTTTGTTTTTAAAAGATACAACAAGCATAAATCAAAGGAAACATAAAACCATGAAAAAGGACTTTAAACCATAAGATGAAATCATGAGATATTCATTTTAAATCAAAATATATGAAAAAGAAAAGAAAATAAACCTTGAGATAATAAATAAATAAAATACCCACATATATGCATAAATCAAATCAAAATCATATAATAATTTCATAAATAATGTGATAGAACACAATGATGTGTTAAAAAATACCCATCTATCTTGCCACAAATGTTATATATATAATATGACACAACCTTATGTAATTAAATTCTGATGTTAATCAGAGTCTTTTCAATCTTAATAGAAAGTCATGAAAAGACTTCCTACCATATCATCTCTATAGAAAAGGTATTTATTCTAGAATCAATATGATGCTCTTGAGGTATCTCTTGTGTGGGATACTCAATGCGATGAATAGGTATCAAAATGTGAATGGTATCAGTAGATCAATGTAAAGGTGTAGGATGAAAAGGAAGAATCTTCATCCATGAGTGACTTATAACATGAGGTTGAGCTAGTGTAGATGTATGCCATGGAAAATCCTAAAAATGTTGTTGAAGTACTCAACATATATTAGTATGGTGTGTAGTACACTGATGCCAAAGACAATAAACCTCCACATATTTAGGAATATACTCTAAAATTACCTTAAGAGGTGGTAAAATCTTATCTTTTGGTTATGTTATAACTAGATGAAGTGTATCAATGTATTGTTTGAGATAGTGGCAATGAGCAGAAGAATGGTTACATGTACCATTATAGAAAAAAGTACATATAGTAGTAGATGGTGAAGGTTAGCTATGTATTATGGTATAAGAAGATGTTTGATGTTATTGGGTTGCACTACAATCCTTGCCCTAATGACCAGTAACTAAATGGATCTCATAATAAGGCTCATATTCCCATCATGATGGTAAAGGATAAAGCTTAGGCAAAGGTAGTATGCCATCACCAATAGGATAATTTAGAATAGGATAAACACTAGGTTGAACCATATAAATGGTTGAACTCACAATGGGTTGAAGTAGTGTATCTAACACATTTAGAGGAAGTAAGTAAGAAGAATCATAAAATATATCAAACTGGTAAGGTCCCATAATGGCATAGTTTATGAGCATACTCCAAAGAGGCTCAACATAGACGTGTAGTCTGTGTGTGTGTGATCCATCTGAGACCTATAAACATCAGATAAAAAATAATATTAGGTAATATTGTAAGATAAGGAGCTACATGAATACAACTAAGAGAATGTTATAAAGAAGAATGATATCTAAGTATATTTGTATCTTTAGCTTAGGCAAAGGTAACTAAAAATGGATCATCTAAATAATATCCATCATCATAATCAAGAGAATAAAGTTTAATATTACATGAAATAATGAATTTATCATCCAAATAAGCATGGTTAATGGAATTCTTTGTTTTTGATAAGGTAAACAAAATTTCATCACATGGTTGTTGATGAGATCGAGGTCATAGAGGAGGTAATTGAGTGATTATCCTAGGAGAGAGATCAGAGGTTTTGATTTTTAAACTTATCTCATATGATTCATCATTGTCTAAATCTAAAAGGTTAGGTGGTATGTTTCTTATTAATTCAAGATGACCCTTATAAACTATAGTATAGTTGATAGGATAATTAAAACATTATGACTCATGAAATGGGATGTTGGGTAATAGCTCAAGGGTGGGTATTTTAAAAACATCTCTTTCTTGGAATTATTCAAAGTTCAAAGGATTTTTATCTCCTTTAATATTTTATATAACAATGTTATGGGGAAATTTAACACATTGGCATGTTGACAAGGCAACTGCTCTCATGCAATATGTCCAAAGTTGACTGAGTAAGATATTGTAAGAGAGTGGAAAGTTATATATAATGAATTTCACATGTACTATGACCATGGGAACCATGATAGGAAGTTAAACACAACCTAATGGATGCATTTATATTTTATTTTATCCTTAACATGTAATTTGTGTGGATTTAAGTTTGTATTCAAAATATCCAAGTGTTTTAATAAAATCAAGGGAAGAAACATAAGTGTATATCCTTCATTAACTAAATCAAATTTGACTTGGATATCTCGTATTTTTACATTGATAAATAATTGTGGATCATCGGCATGGAGCTATATCTCATCATGAACCATTAAAGAGAGAAAACTTGAGTGAAAAAGAAGTGTCCACTATTTCTTTAACATGGATAGACATTTCTTCATACTATTGGAGGATGTTATCTTCAGATGTTGATAAAGTAGCTTATTTCCCCATGGTTTGAGGTTGGGGGATGTTTATTTCAAATAATAATTGCATTAATCTATTTCAATGTCAAGGAGAAGTTCTCATGAGTTCTAAAAAATGAATCTGAGATGGAAGATGTGATAGTTCTGCCATGGGATCCCATTCATCATAATCCATTAGATTATTATTAGATAAAGGTGGATAATGTTGTAGTAAATCATTTTAATGTGGGTTAAAATTACATCAAAATATATGTTGTTAAGTTATGTTTTATTTAGTTTTGGCTATGATAGATTAATTGTTTGTAAGCACTTGTGCTAGCTTAGGTGATGCAGTTGTATATTTGGTAACTTATTGTGGTTGAGCATAAGAAATATCAATTAATGTTTGTGATGTATACACTTATGGTGTCTTATTTTTATGGGTAATAGAGCTATCAATGGTATAAGAATTATTTTCAATTTTTGTTGCTAGTTTTGTTGCTTGGTTATTTGTTGGTTCCACATGCCCCAATTTTCTGAGATGGGTTAGGGAAGGGTCTTGAACCATGAAAAATTTTGGAAACTTATTATATTTAGAGGCTACATATTTATCAATATAAGAAATTAATTCCTCATATCTCTCATGTAAATAATATTATCATCTTTAATGTTAGGATATATGGTAGTTTCAATATTATTGATAATTAGAGGTTGATTAGAGTTATATTGATGGCTAGGAAGAGGATCCTTGTAAATAGCTAAGTGAGCATTAGATTGATTTAAAGATTCTTAATTGGTTTTAGTTTAATGATCCTTAGCTACTATTTTTTAAGATATTCATGATCAAATTTTGGTATGCGGAGATAATCCATAGAAAATTTTCATAATTGGTGACAAGTTTCATGAGAATGTTCCCAACTAGCATGAAACCAACAAAATTTGTGAGTATTATACAATTGTTTAATAGGGTATGTAAGATCAAGATCTCAAAGGGAAGGTCAAAAAATATGGTTTTGAATTTATACTAAGGAAAGAGGTTTGTGTATAGTCATAGTGTTTCCTTGAGAAAATATGGAACTAAGATGATAATTATTATTTGGTATTGAAGGATTATGCTCCATGGTACTATTTGGAGTAATATCTTAGATGATGTGTATGGAGTCATAAGTATCTACAACACCATCATTTATTTCATGTGTATTCCTAGATTTTACTATAATTTGAGTTCTTGTATGAGGGTGTGAAGGTTTAAATTGGTGTATAAGGAAATATTGACATTTAGCTTGGTCAAGGGCCTCTTCCATGGATTTTGGGGAAAAGGTCCTAACATGGTATTATAGTTTAGGGTGAAGACATTAGTGAATAAATGGAATAGGTTTTCATCCAAAATATTATGCTCAACTTTGTTAGATAGGGTTTTCCATTGTTTAATTAATACTTATGTTGTTTTGGATTCTAATTATTTATAGTTGATAAAGTGGGATAGGTTAATTTATAGAAGGTCTCTAGTTTGGAATTCTTAGACCAAAGCATTGAATATGTCTTCCAAACTAGTGATGGAATGAGTTTTAAGTTAGTTATACCAATCTAAAGTGTCACTTGAAAAGGTTTTAGATAAGATTTTGGTGGTAATAAAGGTATTAAGTTTAACGCAATCTTTATATAGATTTTTGAAGGTTTTCAAATGTAAAACCACATCTGTGGATCCGTTATAATGAATACTAGGAACTATTCCCACTATGTTAGTGTTTACAATTTTAGGAATAAGAGGTTCATTTTGTAAGTGTTTAATAGTTTTGTTAATAAGTGGGGATTGTGATATAAGGTTACCATGTGCATCTCTAAGGGGAGGTGGGGGGAGGCATTAGGATTTTACATTCCCCATTAAGTATAGTTAGGTTGGTTTTGGATATGAAATAATTAGTTTTGAATTTGCATCATTTGATTTCCATTATTAGTTTTAAAATTAGCCATTTGGTTAATCATTTGTAATAGTAATTGATTAGTTTGAATACTATTTTGAGTAGTATAAGTAGGATTGGATGAATTAGTATTATGCGAAGTATTAATATTTTTAGATGTATTAGGATCATGAGATGAACTATTATCATGTGAAGCACTAGTATCATGAGAAGCACTAATAGAATGAGAAACACTATTATGGAATTGGGTATTAGTGTGGGTATTTTAAGGGGACTTATTAAAGGTCATTCCTGCCATGTTTGTATAAATACTTGGGATGGAGGTGAAGAAAGATATGGAGGATGACATAATAGTGTTATAAGGAGACATGATAGAAGGAAAAGGTGTGGAAGAAATCATACAATAACTTGACCTAAATCTTGTGTAAAAACTAGGTGAAGGTGAATGGGGTTCTCCAATATGAGGTCTCATCATGAGGTTGTAAATGACTATAGGATTCTTAACTCCATGTTGAGTATTTTAAGTGATGGAGAGAATAAAATTTGCCATGTAATCAAGATCAATTTCATCTTCTACTATTTGCATGAATAAGGGGTTAAGTGTTATGGAATAGGGAGGAGTCCCATAGTTAGTATTTTAAGTAGTAACATTGATATTGCTTTGATCTGAGTTAGTTATTGAAAAATGTGTTTTTTGAAATTTATTAAGATTAGTGAAACTAGACATATTGTTTTGATTTTTATTTATAGCATCATTAAATAGATGTTGCATGATGAAGGTATTGAGTTAGATACTTTCTAAAAAAATAGATAATATGTATTATAATAAGTTGACTAGGTCAACTTAGTTCTATAAGAAGATGAATAGAACATTATATAAAATACTAGGTTGGGGTGGTCGACTTATTTATATAGGGAGATAAATAGAATAACTTATAAAATATTGGGTCAAGCTGGTTAATGCATTTATATATGTAGATAGATAAAATAGCCTATAAGGGTTTATCTAGTCAACATAGTTCTATAGGGACAAAAATCATTTAAAATGGTTTGAGTCTAAATGGTTTAGTTTTTAATTTCATAAAATAAAACTAAACACATAATGAACTAGGTTGAGATGGTCGATCTAGTTGCAATAGCCATAAATCTTGTATTAACACTAGATAATACAAGTTTGGAATGCAACATGGAATTGAAAGCAACAAACAACAATAATGATTTTTAGAATCTAACTAACTAATTTATTAAAATAAATATCATCAAGTTTTACTAAAGGTTTTGATTTAAAGTGTAGGCTCCCAAAGAAAGTTGCTTGTCCATTGGATAATATTGGCCCAATGTTTCAGAGAACTAACTATGGAGGAAGTACCATTCTCTTAGCCCACTAAATCTATTTTTAAGGGTAAACTATAATTAAATTCTTGACACTAACCACTAATCGATGTACCACACAAATAAATAAATGGATTAGTTCCTAAGGTTCAATAAAGAGGGAGATCCTAAGAATTTACAAAATATCATGAGGTGAGTGAAACTAAATACTATGCTTAGATCTATACTATGGCTATGAGTATTAAGGAAAGGCACTCATACCATGTTATATATAAGAAATAGATAAGCATCATAAATAGATTATCGATTAGCACTTCATGATAGTATCTAAGTAGTTTGAAAACCACTGGTACATAATTTCTAGGGAAAACTAAACAAAGTGAAAAATAAACGTGAAAATCAAAGATTCAAAAGATATTTTGTAGTTTTGGAATGTAAATAAATAGTCATCCAATTAAAAATTAAATTGAGTTTAATTACTATCCATGTAGGTTAATTCACATTACTTGTGTTAAGAGTATAATAAATAGAATGAAGTTGATCTAGTTGACCTAGTTATGCAAATAGAATAAAACATAGATGAGATGGTCAACACAACATGTTGAAATATAGTAAAAAAAGGAATGAATTTGAGTGGGTTGACTTATTTTCATAGACATAAATAAGATATAGAACTAAGTCGATCCAATCGACTTAATTGACTCTAAAACTATAGTTTTATAGAACTAAAAAAACCAAGAAAAATAATACTTAATTTTGAATTTTGAAAAAGAGTAGGAAATGAAATTAATTTAAAATTAAAAAGAGATTAATTAATAAGATGTTTATAATTAACCTAACATTATAAACTTAGTTTACCACATCAATTTAGTAGTTTGTGTAACTTTTTTGAGTTGTTTTGAGCTGTGTTGTCTAGATAGATTTTTAGACTTACAAAGGGAAATACATAATATTTAGACAGAGTTGAGATAATTGATAGAGCATAATAAAAATGATAAATGATAAAACCAAATAAAATCATGTTGAGTAGATTGACCTAGTAGATTGAAAAAAATGTAGAAAAATAAAGGAATCGAGTTAGTTGATTTAGTTAGATAATGAGAAAAGGAAAATAAACTATATCAATAGGGTTGATCTACTTTTTTTTTATGAATCTATAAATTTGTGAATAGAGAGCCAACAAAATTGATATGGTCACCTTAGTTGGAAAACCTATGAATAAAGGCCCTAACTAGGTAGACGATGTTAATGAAGATGTATAAACCTACACATAGAGCCGGATGATTATAAAAACATACACATAGAGTATTGGATTGGTCTTCAAGGTCGATAGATTATGAAAACCTCCACACAAAATTTTAAACTATGTTGATAGGGTCAATCTAGTTATTTGTAAAGAAAAATTAAAAATATATAAGGGAATAAATTCATGTCGAGTTCACCAGAATGTATGCAAACAAAATTAGATATTTATATAACTTATCTTAATAATATTCAAGCTCATAAAAGGTAATCAACTAACAAGTACACTTCAAGATATGTTTAAATTGGGGTCATGAATAATAATAGATTAATTAAACCTACACTAAGGGATATATTATCACACTATGGCACAAGAGAGGTTTCCCATGCCTCTAGGCAAATGTCATCTCATGATAACCTTATAAATGTCTCTATCATTGTAAATAATGTTAAATAAGCTAATATACTAAAAAAATTGTAAACTAATCTATTAAATACATATACAAGCTAATTTATTGATCACCAAAGACTGTGGCACAAATGGGGAAGATAATGAAAATGTAAAGATAAATATGTTGTACTCGACACAACCCCACTCTCAATTTTTTTGAAGAAGGAACCATTACAGTTAGAAAGGCCTAGTTTTGATTTGAAAATTCCTTTTTAGTGAAATTAATGTGTGTACTTAGCAAGATTTATGGCTTTAAATTTTTTATTTATCATGTTTTTATTTATTGTTAAGTATGCTATTTTATGTAAAAGTAATCTGCATCTTCACTATTATCTAGATTTTCACTATGTGATTTATTTGGACTAATGTATTAATTTATTTTGAGCGTTTTGAATATATGAAAGTTTTTCAAATTTTCATAAAGATCACAACTTAATTATTTGAAGAAAAATCCAAAAGTCTTTTCATATTTTATAATTTATAACGTTTGGGACATTAGAACTTTTGGCTATATCAAATTTTACACATTTCATACTTTGGCACTTTGGGTCTTTCATACATCAAAAAATTTGTTCATAAAAAATTTTGTTTTCAAAAACTTTTATTCATCTATAATTTATAATCTCATAAATTTCAAGTCTTCATAAGTTTTGGTCATCATAGGTTTTTGCATATCTCAAATTGGTTTTCACATCTTTTCAAGATTTGGGTCTTCGCTACTTTTATCTTTGCACTTTCATGTAAAATGGTAAATGATGATTTTGAAAAAAGTTCCAACATTATAAAGTCATGAGTAATCACATTTAATGTATTTTAGGCATCACAATATTTGGCTAAACATGTTTTGACAAAATTTATAACACCCTAATTTTGAGAGTATGCTACATGGCACAATTGGTTTTGCACAAGACTAATGATAAAGTGATAATTGTCTATGGATAATAGTATGGAATTATTATAAATGTATCAATGATATATATGGCATACCCACCAAATTAGGTTGTCAAATTTGAATTAAAAGAGAAATCAAGCCCGAAACCATTAAAAACAAATGATGCATGAACTATAATTAAAGTCCCCATCCTCGAGCTATATGATCTAATTCTAAAGAGACATTGTGATTATTGATTACCAAATATCTTAATAAAAATTGAATTCCACAAAGAACTCAAATCCCTAGCTATTTGCTTTTAGTTATGAGCTACTTCTAGTAAGTGGTCAACCAATTTATTTTTTATAATAAGTAATTAAGTAAACCAAATAAGAAATGGATTAGTAATCCAAAGTATTCAAGGGAGTTTCACCATGATCAAAGTTATCCATCAAGAAATATATAGAGTAAATGGACACAATATTTAACCACAAATATGCTAATTATATATCTTTGTGGGATGTAGTGGAGGATGTTAATGCCCAAGCTTGTGAGGAGAGTCTAAAATCCAATAAAAAATAGCTATTAGTTGATTTTATACCATTAAATTGCCAACAATTACATTTTATGATATCCAAGTCTAAATTGATACCATGCATTGACCTACTTCAAGACTTGTTCTTCATGGGAAAGGTATCTAATGGATTATTACACCATGTCAATCATAAAATAGTTGTGGCTTGTATTTTGGGGGATGATTTATAGATATACCTACAGATCCCCATCATAGATGCTATGTATGATGGACACATAATAGTGTTATGGAATAAGGATAGCACCATTGAGAGTGAATTAAGGAAATGGATAAACCTATGGGATAAGATGACCCTCAAGGCCACATATCCCATTCTAATTACCAAATTTAGGATGGGAGTTCATATTGGGATGGCCCTATTGAATAAACTATATGGGTGCACCAATATACACTACCTATGATTGGAATGGGTACCATTGTTGGACTTGTTGATGACCTCAAAAAATGAACTTTACCATGGAAAATATTATTAATTCCAAGCTCTAGGATAAAATGCTTCAGAAAGATAATATACTAGTTGGTGGCCATTTATTCATGATGTCTTACTTGTTGGATGTTGTTATGGTGATTTTTTATGTCCATAATAGATCATTCTAAATCCCAACCCTAGACTATATCAGAAACATGGTATGTGACTTATATTTTTTCATTTTTATCTACTCATATATGAGAAACATTGTCCAAATTACTAATAATGTCTACCCTCAAGTATGGAAGGCAATCCATGAGGAACCCTTTGCCTGAATATCTAATAGCATCAGTAAAACATTATGGATAAGTTGGGACTACTAGTTCTACCTAGATTATATAGTAAACATGGTTATGGGAACCAAGGTTACACCTTTATGGCTTCCCAAGTATGTCCTAGACAAGTTAAAAAATAACTTACTAGATTTGATAGAGCTTTGATGAAGACATGAAGAACAAACACAAAAGACTTTTTCATGTATCTTCTCTATTAGTAGTATAAATGTGTTATATACATAGGAGACACTTTGTCAAGTATAGAAAAAATAGGGATTTAAATTCATTGAAATCCTTACAACATAGGGTTTGGGATCCCCATGGCCACATTCAAAAACATATCACAGGCTTGGGCATACCTTATGAGCATTAGCCATATGAACATGAATATATTTTATTAAATGAAAATGATGATGCTGAGGTCCTATCTAGTGAATGGATGGGTGGATTTATAGAGGATATCCTAAGGGAAATATAAAGGGATCCCTCCTTTACAATTCAAGAAGCACACACTTTATTTCCAACTCTAGGTGGATGGGCTTCAATAGATTATTGGCCCTCAGGGACTTCCCAACTGGCTCAACTAGAAGGGGAGCCATCCCAAGCACCCCCAAAAAATGTGATGAGGGTTTTAAATAAATATTAACGTATGGAGGAAGCACCTATTATTAAAAGTTATTTAGGAGTATGGGAGCCAATTAACATTGATTCTTCTTTCTCTAAAGACTAAATATTCCATAATGTGAGTTTGGTTCCTATTTCAAAAAATGTGAATGTTTCATCTTATAATACACAAAAAGATACTCACTTGATTGAAAATTTAATGCTTCATTATAAGATGAAGACTAGATCGCCTAAGGTTCTTAAAATTTCAACTATTGGGACATTATCCCAAGGACAAGTTGTAAACCAAGGAGAGACCCAAACATAGGTAAAGGTGGTACAAAAAGGTGGAAAAAATCCTATGGTTGATAACCCTAAGGATAAGTAGGATGAAATAGAGAGGGATAAAGTCCTAAGCTTGTAGGGAGTCAAAGGAAAGGAAATAATGGAGACTAAACAATTAGGTTATGCCATTACTAATTCACCTTCTTCAAGTTTTCCTATTTATATTTCCAATATTGTTTCTCTTCTTCCCATTTATACTATTTTTTCTTCATTTCATATGTTTACTTCTACTTATTCAACTAGTGTGAATCATACTTATACTCCTTCACAAATTTTATCAAGGGTTCCTAGAGCCAAGAAGGTTAATTTCAAGAAAACTATGAGAACATTTACTAGTTCTCAATTGTTTATCCCCTTCACTTAGTTAGGTCTACCAATGCCACTTTATACTACCATTTTGGATACTTTAATTATATCATACAGATGAGGTGATGAGAAGACCACATATATTATTCATCCCATGGCTCATTTTGGCAATGTGGACTAGTAGAAAATCATTTTTCCATCTTTACCAGACCCACTCCATGTGGAGGCACTTATTCAATCCTCAAATGTGATTTATAAAAATATTATACCCAAGACACCTAGTCTATTGACCCTAAATAATTGGTAATTCTATAGTGGATGACATACCTAAAATCTTAAGCTATATAGAAACCTAATTTGGTGATCATAGATCTACCCATTATAAGTTCTATTTTTGATAAGGCAATATGGACTATATAAAGGGATATAAAGAGAAAGGTACAGTATGAATTTGTTATGGGGATGATACGTGAAGAGAATTAGGATGTTTTCTCCCTATGTAAGATAAATAATTAGATAACTGGATAGTCTCTTTATAATGAGGATTTTGTATCTTGTTTGGGAACCCACAAAAAGTATTTTCTAGAGATCCATAAGGGAACTGAGCAATCTAGAGGAGATTCAAAAAAATCTAAATCAAGTACATAAACAAAAATAAATCATGCATGTTCCTTGGGATATTGAGTATAATGTCCAAAATTTATCCCTTAGGTTGTATAATATTCTAGACACCATTATTTCAATGAAAATTAAATAGTCTCCCTACTTAGTTGAGACATCCAAATTATTCAATTCTTTGAAAGAGGATGAAAATAAATTGGAATTAATCATACTCCATAAAACCAATAAGGCCTTTGACCATTTATATCTGATGACACCACTTGAGGTATCAAATTCTCTTAATTTGGTGGTCATCAAAATGTAGGAATCTCAAGATTGGGTGTCAAGTGTGCAATCCTTGATCCCAAAGTTGGTTGACTATGAAAATTAGGTTTTAAAATTTTTGGAAGTAATAAATTTGTCTCAGCTATGGACACTTTAGGGAAGTTAATATATATGGGCAAGTTTGAAAAATTACTCCAACAAACATTTAAAATTTTGAAATGGAGTCTTCAAGGGTGCACCTTAGAGGAAATCAATTAGGAAATTGGTTTTGATAGAAGCAAAGTTACTGAAGTGGAGATATTATAAGTGGAATTTAGAAATATGGAGGTTGAACATAGATGCCTAGTGAAAAAATTCATTAGGGTGCATTAGATGTCTCTTCTAAACATGGATATAATCACATTTCAATATGATGTTATATACAAGCATTATCAAGATTTGGAAGTAAATAAATAGGCCATCTCTGGAGCTTCTAGTTCAACTCTATCTTCTAGTTCAAATTATATTGTTACTACAATTTTTCCAACTACATCAATCACTACTCCAATAACCATGTAGGCCCTACTAAAAATTAAACCTTAGTATTTTTGAGTTAATGTTATATGTATTTTTTCATGCAAATTCATGAATGTAAGTAAAAGTGTATCTATCCTTTATGAATACATGTAAGAGTAAACTATAGAGTCTTTCAACATACACATATTACATGGTTATGTAAGTATGTTTCGTACTTTAAAGATATAATTTTAGATATTTTAAATTGTATATATAGAGTTCATATCTAGGCATATTTTTTGTTCTGATTACTAGCATGTAGTTCTAGTATTTTTTTTAATAGATTTGGAGGATTATGTAACCCCTATCCAAATATAGTTATACTTGTGTTAATCCCATTCCAAAGGGGAGGAATTTTTTATCAATACAAGAAGAGATATTTCATTGTTAGGCCATGTTTTTAATACTTTTCTATTCCAATTATGTGTGATTAATTATGTTTATTTTCCTATTGGTTAATCCAGTAATTCAAAGTGTGCAAATACTACATAGCATTCCTTATTTCTATTAGTAATGTATGTTAGTATAAGATATGCAATAGCTATTTTATGATTGGAAAACATTTTTAATTTTATGTAATAATGTTGGATGTTTCTTTTCTCCATGTGTGTAGAAGTGTCTTTCACAATATAGCTTTCTAAGAGTGAACAATAGCCACCTCAGATACATCTCTAATTTGAGCTATAATCTTATATCATAAGGGTGTGCTATAGATAATTTAAATAGGGGAAACCTTTAGTTCAGATCTTAAAGTTTACTATAGCATTTACCCTCAGACCCCCTCCTTGTATTTATATGTGTGTGAGCTATAACTTCTAGCTAAAAACATTAGTTTCAAGACACTTATCCATGAATGATACCAGCATGTAAGTAATCCCTCTTATGATCATAAAGCCTTCTTTTCTACTTCACCTTCACATTTTGGAGTTTATTTTAGGATCAACCCACTTTAGCTTAGGTTTCCATTTGTCTAATTTAGATAAGTTTTGATTTCTTTTATATTTCACTCACTCACACACCCAGTTAATAATTTGCATGCTCAAACTGACTATTCCACACCTAGTTGTTTAACCCATACCTGAAAATCATTCCCCAAAGTGGATTTTACCTCCATAGAGATCCCAAAATTTTAGAGGATACCTGTTTTAGTGCTTGGTGTGTATAAAAACCACATCAACATCCCCTTTTCTTGATCTAGATGGAGGATATGAACCTTGATGTTTCCATACCTATAAAAGGTTATCCTTCATATTTGAGTTGTACTAGAGACATCTAAGAGAGTAACTAGGTATAGGGCCCAAGCCAATATTTTAGTTTCACCATTGTCAACTTATCGAAGGTCCAAATTTAGACCAAGTATCCCCATAATACCCCAAACCAAAACACCCTCTCAAATAAGAATTGATCAACCTATGGCTCATCCTTGATTAACCAAGTATAATATTATATTTATAGGTGATGTGCATAATTTTCCAAGGAATTTGGAGAAGTACCTACCTTATTTCTCTCTCATAGGAGGAAAAATTGTTAAAGAACATATCAAGTGTCTTAAGACTGCCTTAAAATTGATGAATGTTATTGATAAATACATTCATGGATATTTTCCCATTCATACTATAGGATGTTACTTATTATTGGTACCTCAACATGTAATAGGGTTGAATTACTTCATGGGATAACTATTAAAGTAATTTTCTTACTCAATTTGGGTAGGTTACCAACCCAGGTCTTATATATCAACACTTCACCAATTTGAAGAGGGAGATCAATGAAATAATCCATGATTTAAATTCAATGTTTCAAAAGATGTACACTTGGGTGAATAATACATATAAGACATAAGAGGATTTAACACTATAAATGTACAATAATTCTTTGGATCTAATCATTACATATTTTCTATGAAGGGTTACTACTGTCATCACTTTAGCTTTGTCCTATGAAGAGCTTATTAACATCAATAGGAAGCTTAGTCCTTAGGTACAAAGAGTTCCCAGCCTCAATGTTGGTTTTCTAGACTTAAATTCAGTGCCTCATATGAATTAGAATGTTCTTATGTACAATTAAAATTATTTGTATGGATTACCTCCTCTAACATAGTTGATGCTAAATTAAAATCGTGGCTTCTCAAAAAATCATGTACATATGAGAAATCATCAAAAAATTTAGCATTCAATCCTATTTAATACTATAGTTACTTAGGGTATGGATTATACAAATGTAGAATTGGATTTTAGACAGAGGATGGTTCAAAAGTTGAGTAATGATTTTTTGAATATGTAAAATAAGATGGGAAATGAAAAATTATACAAAAATAATAAATTTTTTGGGTTTTCAATATATAATAGGCCTTTCAACAAGCCTACAACTAATATGGAATAACAACAAGAAAATAGGATACTAAAAATCAACATAATAGAGATAACCTTGCCCAATTATTATAGGGTTCACAACACATCACAAAATCATGAGCTTGACCATGTTGATTTTTGTGTAACATTTGACATCTTCTAAAGAGAATTGATGAGGCAAGATCTAATGAATAATCCACCATAATCATCCCATGTTTCTAGTTCATTGATCACAATGTTATTCTTCTAAGCCCATGAGTTTCCATTCCCAAACAAGGATGAAAATGAACCAAAGGAAAATTAAAATGAGGTCAAATATTTCTAGTAGTTTTATAAAGGCAATTGTAATTTCAAGAATAAGGAACCATTCACCATATCTACTCTAAATAACATGACTATTACCCTAAATTTGAAAACTAATAACAATCTACCTCCCCTAAAAGGGAATGATTATCCTCTAAATTTGGGAACTTGGGGTAAAAGATGATAAAAAGCTCTTGAAGACATGACGAATATAAAGGAAAACATAACCCTCCATGAGTTGGCCTAGATCATAGAATAAAAAGAGCTCCTATGGAAATCTATGACAGGGAAATATGCTATAGACAAGGTAAAAGCTACTCATACAAACATCATATATAAAAGTAATCTAGAGTTTCCTCCCTTTTGTTTGACTATAAGAGTGTTTGGAGATAATATACAAAAATGATTAGTTGATTGGGGTGCTTCATATACTATAATTCCAATGTCCATTTTTTTAAATCTTGGATTAACTCCAAGCCCATCCAAAATGATGGTTTCATTATCAGACAAGAAAATAGTGCCCAAGGTTGGATAATTGAATAACATGCATATCTAGGTTTAATATAAGACACATGTGTATATGATTATAGATATACTCATGGTAGATATCCTACAAGGATATGGGCTACTACTAAGCAAGGATTAGTCAAAAATGTTAAATAGATATGTGGTGACAAACTTCTCCCACACATGGTTACCATGAAGAGGAATTCCAAATCAAATTTGAATTGATCGAGAGCCTAGAATGAAACATACCATAATGGAATAAAAACCCAAGAATTAATAGGTTATTTATAAATCTCATAGCCTTGTGATTTACATCTAAACTACCAAATGTGAAATATAGGGCCAAGAATTTCATGAACTTCCCAATTATGGACTCTATTTTTATGGTGTCAGATCTAAACAAAGATTAGGGATTGTTGTTGAACTAATTGACCCACAGGGTAAAAAGATAGATTAAAATTATCTTACAAAAATAATATATTAAAGTATGAGAAACCTATTTTGACACTATAGTTCACTCTTAATAATAATGTCAAGCAACTACTAATACATGGAGATTCAGAACTAGTGATTAATTATGTCAAAAATAAATACCAATGTAAATTATGATATCTATGAGGTATAAACACAAGTTTTGGGATTTGTTTGAATCATTTGAAGAATTTAATATAGTGGATGTTCCTAAAGAATACAACTATGGTGATGATTCACTGGTCACTTGAGCTACCAATTTGGCACCATTACAAGAATTCAAAGTTAAAAAGTTCTATATAAAAATCTTACCTTGCCCATCTATTCTTGATAATGCATAAAATTTATATGTGTTTGATGATGATCAACATAATATTTAATTCCTAACAAATTTAGGAAAATTTGAATCCCTAATCATTGATGATAAAGACTTCAACTATTTATGCTAGGAGGAATTGGGAGAAGAAGAGGTCATTCAACTTAAGTAAAAATTTCTTCCTCTAGGAATGGTTTCCTTGGATAGAGGATTTGATATGGATCCCCAAACCCAAAAATAAAGGAAACCCAATTTTAATTAACCCAAGTTCAATAAGGAAAACTTAGGGGATGAGAATTATCCACATTATATCAACATTGGTCTCAGTTGCACTCCATACAAAAATTAAAAGGTAAGATATTTTATCATCTAATATAAGGATGTGATTGTATGGACTTATGAAGACTTAATTTTTTTTATCCCAATAGTTATCACCCATATGATCCCACTAAATCCAGACCATAAGTCATTTAAAAAATGATAGAGACTAGTCAATCCCATATTGGAACCCCTTATCCAGAAAGAAGTGTATAAATTATTAAGTGATAAGATAGTGTTCCTTATTAGGCATTCAATTCGGTTTCCAATTTGGTTCCAATTAGAAAAAATAATGGGGAAATAAAATTGTGTGTTGATTTTAGGAACCTTAACAAGGCTTATAAGAAAGACAACTACCCTTTACCTTATCTAGATGAAGTGATCTAGGTAGTAAGTGGTTATAGAATGATCTCTTTCTTATATGTATTCTTAAGTTATAATCAGGTGCTGATAAAATTTGAAGACAAGATGAAGACTGCATTTATCATGAAGTGGGGTACTTATGCATGTAAGAGGATTCCTTTAGGCCCACCCTATTAATGGAGGAGCTACCTTTTAGTGGGCTATAGATCATGCATTTTTAAGAATTATATGTAAATACATAATCTTTAATATGGATGAACTCATTATCTTCTCAAAGAATAGAATTGATCACGTAAACCATCTATAATCAATATTCAAAATATGTAGAAGGTTTGGAATCTCACCCAACCCTAAAAAGAGAATATTCAATGTTACTAAAGTTAAATTATTTGGGAATATCATCACCAAAGAAAGGATCACTATTTATCTTGATAGAGTTTAGGGAATTTCAAATATTTCATTCACAAACAATAATAAAGAGATCAAAAACATCAATAAAATCAATTTTGTAAGTATATCTCTAGTTTTGGAAAAACTTTTAGGACTTGTAATGCAATTATCAAACAATATGCCAAGTTAGAGTGGAAACCATAAGATTGAAAGTCTTTACAAGACATCAAGGATGCCATATCTCATGCCCTAATATTTATAATCTTAGACTTTAATAAATACTTCTTATTGTATTCATTTAATTTAGAGCACACAATAATTGTTGTGCTTGCCTATAAGAAGGATGAAAGTGAGCATCCTACTGCATTTATAAGGAAAATTTTAAAATAAGTATAGCTTAAGTACTCCATGATAGATAAGAAAATATTTGATCTTGTCAAATCAATAAAGAAATTTTGTCATTACATCTTGAGGAATAAAACTATTGTTATTGTGCTAGATCCTATTATTGAGCTCACTTTGGGACAAAACCAATTAGGAAAGTGCAAAGGTAAATTGATGTAAAATTTGTATGATTTTGACATAAAAATCAAGCCTACTATAATTATCACATGATAAGGCATCATCCAACTTATGATTGAGCCTAACTTGTACATCACCATTAGGGAGGTCCTTAAGACCTAGGTATCTATAGGATATTGCTATGCTAATATCATTCAATATTTACTCATAGGTACATTTTGACAATAGCTCAATAGAGAATAAAAGAGAGCCTTGAGGCTTAAATTTTCCCATTTCATGATCAGAAAGGGTAGTCTCTATAGAAGAAATTATGAAAGAATTTAATTGAAATACATATCACAAGAAGAAGCTTAGGAAATTTTGGGAAAACTACACCAAAATATAGGTAGTGGTCATCCATCAAGAAATTCCAAAACATATAAGATTATCAGAATGAGGTACTATTGGTTGATAATATTCAGGGACACACACAATCATGTGAGAACCTACCATCAATGCCAAGTCTTGGAAAGATAAAAGGTGCATGTCGAAATGACATTACACCCTATAATTGAAGTAAGACCATTTAATTAGTAGGGTTTATATTTCATCAGTGTCATCAACCTAAATTATTCCACCAACCATAAGTTTATAGTCATAAATATAGACTAATTCAATAGGTGGACTAAAGTAGTGGCAATGAAGAATTCTAGAGCATAAGATGTAATCAATTTTCTTGAAGAAAACATCACAACTAGGCTTGGTACCCTTATTTACTAATGTTATGACAATATTCCAATGTTCCAATCAGTGGAGTTTATTGAATGGGCCTATGACAACTAAATCACCATCAGGTCATCTTCCAATTATTACTCATAGGGTAATGGATTGGCTAAATAAATAAAATAAGAGCCTGATTGATGCCATCAAAAATTTAACTACATATAAACCTAGAGAGTGGCATAAACTAATAAAATATGCACTATTGGTAAATTGAACAAGATAGAAATAGGCCCTCCAGGCTTCACCCTACTTGTTAGTATATGGACAAAAACTAGTATTTCTAATTATGCTCAAATTGTAAACATATCAGTTGATATAGGAATACATAGAACCTAGAAATAAAATAGACTCATGATTGATGGACATAATAGAGATGGAAGATTCAAGGATAGAAGTCTTGCATAATTTTAGTAAGGATCAGGACTTGGTCAAAAGATGGTTCAATAGAAGAGCAAAGGCTAAAGCATTAAAAATATTTGATCTAGTGCTTCTTTGGGACAAATCCCATGAAAAAAAAGGACAACATGACAAGTCTACCCCCTCATGAATATGGATTTATCATATATAAAATATCTTGGGTAATAATGCTTTCTATTTAAGGGACATCCAAGGTAATGAACTAATATATCTATTAGAATTACCTTTTATTTAGGATAATTTCATTTATCCTAAGTTCTCTTTTAGTTTGAAAAGAATTTATATTTATGATAATTATCAATTCCCATAAATTTGGATTCCATGAGGTGTCACTCACCTCTTTAGTCAACCTATGTTTTAGGAGATACTTGCATGTAAACACCCTTCCTACACTTGGCACACACCTCCCTAAAATTTAAGGGATTAAGCCACAAGTGTCACATAAAATTAGGAGACTTATAAGGTCATTAATAGGATATTTTAGTAACTCCTATTATTACTTTAGCTCTATTAAAGAGATTTCTCTCTCCTCCTTTTCTTCATCTAGGAACCTTATTCTCTCTCTAATTCTTCTATTTGTGCTCTTATATTCTTTTACATGTGGAGAAGTTTTGGCAAGTCTTTTAATAATATCACATGGGTTTTTTCACTGATTCATTTGATTTTTCTACTTCAAAATCTGTCTTAATCTTGGCTTGCATTGGAGAGGTAACTTGTTTTGAGTCTTTTTATGCATTCTAATTTTTCTCTCACTTTCATACTTTTCATTAAGGATATTTTTTGGGTTAAAATCCTTTCATGGTATTCAGAGCCATTAGAATTCTAATGACATTTTTTTGAGTGTGAAATTTTTTGTAAGGAGAATTCAAATTTTTTTGCAAGGGTTCTAACCCTTGCTCCATTTTAAATTAAAAAAATTCATTTTCCTTTTCTCTGTTTTTAAATAATGGCTCCTAACTCTTTTTTCAGGATTTTTTAGCCACATTATTTGAAAAAATATATAAGAGTTTTTTCTTTACAAAAAAATGATTTAATTTTTTTTGGAATATTAACAAAACATATTTGTGTTTTTTTGCTCTATCTATTAACTCTACATTTTTTTTGTAGAGGGAGAGTGATATAAAAAAGTTTGTATGCTCATTAAAAAAAACATTTATACTCTTTCATCATTGATTCTAATCTGTTCATCAAAATTTCTATTATTTTTTAACCTTTTTTTGGGTAGGGAAAGGGGAGAGAAAATAATTTGTTTTTAAGAAAAAAATATATTTCTCTCCAATTTTTTTCCTATGAGTAGTATTTTTCAAACAATTAATTTATCTTTTTGTTATCTCTATAGTTTTTTATTTTTTTAAAAACTTGTATACACAAAAAAAATTGCTCACTTAATATTCCTGGAGGTGAATTTTTTGTACAGGTTTTCTTTCCATCTGTTTGCCTTTAATATTTCCTTCCTCTTACTGAGATTATTTCTCTCCTCCCATCCATCTATAGCCATAATATTCATGGAAAAATACTACTAAATCATCACCCCAACCCCTATTTTTTAAATTTCTATTGTCTTTGTCATATGGCTGATCATACAAGTCTATACAATATCTGTACATAACTATATGGTCTCCATACTAGGTGATGCATCAATCTTTTTTGAGAAAAAAAACTTTACTTAGATCTCCTTGCTCTCATTCCTCTTTTTGAGCACTTCTGATCTGGTCAACATTCCTCCCTAGTAGTTATTCAATCTATCAAAACATATTATCGGTCCATCATTATGGCAGGTATGTTTCATTCTTTTTCCTTCTATTCTAGGCATTTCTTTTTATTTCCCTTCTAATGCATTTCAAAACAATTTATAATAAGCTTTGCTAAAACAAAAAGGAAATATTTAGCCTTTTTTAGTTTCATTTTTATATTGCTTCTAAGCATGTTTTTTTTAATGAAAGTTATTTCCTTTTAAAATAAAAAATAAATTACAATAAAATAAACTAAGTAATGTTTATTTTTTTTAAATTAAAAAAAAACATTTTTTTTTCCACTTGTCTTTTTAAAGACATTTTCTAATTTTATTATATCAGTTGAAAAAAAAAAACCATTTAATTCTCTTAAATAATTAAAAAATATAAGTTTTGTTTTTAAATCTAAGAGCTTTTCATTGTTTCATGTAAAGAAGAATTTCTCTTTTTTAAATTTATAAAAAAAAAAAACTTTTTTTCTTCTTTTTAAAAAAAAGAGGCATTTCACAAAAAAATTATTTTTATCAAGTTTGTTTAAAAAAAAAATTTGTTCTCCACTTTTTTAAAAAAACCTTTTTTTCAAAATTTAGAAACAAAACTTTTTGAATTTTGTTAAAGTTGAAAATAAAGTAGAAATCTTTTATTTATCAATTTATATTTTAGATTGCTTTGGAAAATTAATTTGTAATAATTTTTTTTCTCGCAATTCATTTCAGCTCTTTTTTTTTTGCTAAGTTATTCCTTTGCATTTTGGTATAGTCATTATTTGTTTCTTGCCCCTCTTATGTCCTTCATGTTGACATGACCTTTTTTTTTTGTCTATTTGCTTTCTAATTCTTGGGTGATCTTTCACGGCATAATGATTCAATTGTTACCCACATTTAAACTCACCAATTACCATTTATGGGAATCATATATGCAATATATTTTTACATTCAAATATTTAATATGCATAGTAAATGACATGGATTATCAACCAGACACTAAGACTAGCTCTGTTGATATTCACGAGAAATGACAAGCAAAAAATGATAAGGCCTTAAGATTGATTGGCATGGTCATGACCCCTAAATTTTTTATCCATATTGATGTTTTATGTCTTGCCTCCACTACTTGGTATAGACTTAAATATATTTATGATGTTGTTAATGAATCTCATAAAATTCAAATTCAAAAACAATTATCTAATTTAAAATACAATGATTTTAAATCTATGGATAATTTTTTGATTATAGTTCATTCTTTACATTCTCAACTTGCTGATTTAAGCATTAAATTATTTTATTTTATTTTGATTCATATTATTATGAAGAAATATTTTCCTCAACATTTTTTATAGTTTATTACTAATATTCATTCTTAACTAGCTTTTCCTACTCTATTTGATATGTTGAATTTTGAATTGTTTTGTACCTTTTTGTGTTAAGAAGAGAATAAATTGATTCAATTTGGTAGTCTTAAGAATAACAAGAGTGATCTTGTTTCTAAACACCAACATAAAAATGACAAAGAACATGCCAAGTACAATAATACATATGATAAGAAAGATAAAAACTCTAAATCTAAACCTAATAAAAAGTTAGAGTGTAATTATTGTGAAAAAACACTCATGATGAAGATCATTGCTTCAAAAATAAACGTGATATCAAAAATGGAAATCTTAAAGTCAAAGATAATGCTAGCACTAGTACCAATAAGACTTAAGTAAAATAGAAGTCTAATATTATAGATGATTTTACTTATGATTTAAATGCTTCTCCTATTAAATGGATTATTGATTCTGGTGCTACTCAATATATGATATCTAATGATCAATTGTTTACTTATTTATAACCAAGTCTTTCTAACAGTCATTTAAGTCTTGTAAATCATGCTTCTTGCAATGCTGAAGCTATAAAAAATGTTAAAATACCTAATGGTGAATAACATGATGTCTTGTTTATTCTTGATTTGAAATTGAATTTACTTTTTATACCTCAATTATGTAAAGAAGACTACAAGGTATAATTTATTAATGATACTTGTTATGTCAAATTTACTAAGCAAGATTTTCAATTAGTTGCTACTACTTTTCTAGACAATGATAATTTGTTCAAATTTACTAGATTTTATTCTCCCTTATCTTCTCATAATTTATTTGTTTCTAATGATGCTAACTTGTAAAATGAAATATTAGGTCATATCAATTACTCAAGCATTTCTCTCATGAACAAAATCGATATGATGCAAGGTTTGCCTAATATTTCTCCCACTACTTCTACTTATAATGGTTGTATGGTTGGTAAAATTCATAAAGAATTTTTTTATTAAAAATCACTCTTGACATGATACTAAAAAGATTCATTTAGATCATAGTGATATTTTAGGCCCTATTCAAGCTCCTTATATTAATGGTGCTAAGTATGCTTTAACATTTTTTGATGATTGCACTAGGTGAGTTTGGATTTATTTCTTAAAAATTAAAGATCAAGTTTTAGATACTTTTATTAATTTTTATACATTTTTTGAAAAACAATCTCATTGTTCTTTATACATATTATGCATTGATAATGGTATAGAATATGTTAACAATGATTTTATTCGATATTTTAAGCAACATGGAATTAAGTATGAGAAAACAGTTTCCTGCACACTTGAGTAAAATGGTGTTACTAAATTTAAACATAGAACTATCACTAAAATGGCTAGTTGTATGTTGCATGCTAAAAATATGCATTATAAATTTTAGGCTGAAGCCACGTATTATGTTTTTTTATCTCATTAATATGACTCCCACTAAAATTGTTTTAAATATTACACCTAAAGAAGTTTAGATGGTAGAAAACCTAATTTAAAATATTTACATATTTTTTATTGTGATGCATTTATTCATATTCCAATTGAAAAGTGTCAAAATTTAGATTCTAAAGAAGACACTTTTATATTTGTTGGTTATGATGAATCCTATAAATCATATAAGGTTTATGATCCTTAAACTAACAAAATCAAGATTAAAAGAGATGTTAATATTGCTAAAAATGATGTGCTTGATTGTGCTTCCAATTTAGATTCTATTGATATTGTTTTTGCTTATTTTATTTTTAAATCTAATGACGATCATAATGATGTGTTGAATAATGATGTTTCTCCTCCAATTCCTTCTTCTTCTAGTCTTTCTCCAACAAAATATATGCCTAAATGGATCAATACTACTATAGAAGATTCAGGAATTAATGTTGATCTTATTGATACTCATAGAACTAGACAACAATTTTGCAATTATGCTTTGATGTCTAAACTTATGCACAATAATGATCCTCAAAATTTAAAACAAGCTCAAGGTCACCCTCATTGAGAAAAATCTATGCATGATGAATACAACTCTTTAATTTATAATAACACTTGGGACTTAGTTCATTTACCTAAAGGGCATAATTTGGTTGGTTGTAAATGGTTGTTTAAAACTAAGTTCAATTCTGAAAATTAAATTGAAAAATATAAATCTAGATTAGTTGCTAGAGATTTTTCTTAAATTAAATGAATTGACTATAGCAAAACCTTTGTTCTTGTTTTTAAAATTCCCACTATTAAAGCTTTTTTAGTTTTAGCTGATCATATGCATTGGCCTTTTTATCAAATGGATGGTAAAAGTGATTTCTTAAATGGTGACTTGCATGAAGAAATTTACATGTTTCAACCTCTTGGTTTTATAAACAAAGGCAATGAACATCTTGTATGCAAGTTAAACAAAGCTATTTATGGTTTAAAATAATCTCCTAGAGAATAGTAATCTAAAATTCATCATTTTTTTATAGCTTAAGGATTTACTTTTAGTTTTAATAATCCTAATCTCTTTGTCCAAAATACTCTAAATAACATAGTTATCATTGTTTTGTATGTTTATGTTTCAATCATAACTGGTATTAATAGTTTAATGGTTTCTTTCACTAAAAATGCTTTGAAGAATACCTTTAAAATGATAGATTTGGGTCTCTTACATCATTTTTTAGGCATTCAATTATGAAAAGAAAAGGATAGCATCTCTATTTATCAATCTAAATACGCATATTATTTATTATCTAGATTTAAAATGTTAGATTTCAAACCTATTGCTACTCCTTGTGAACTTGGTATCAAACTTCTTAATGACATGGAAATAAAAAATATTGATCCAAATTTTTATAGATAGTTAGTTGGCAGCTTGAATTATCTTACTCATATTCATCTTGATATTACTTTTTCTATTGGATTGGTTTCTCTTTTATGTCTAAACATCAAACTACTAATTTTAAAGCTACTAAAAGAATCCTTCATTATATTAAAGTTAATCTAACTTATGTCATCGAGTATACCTCAAATAGCAATTTTTCTTTGGCATGTTATTTATATTTTGATTGGATTGGTGATCCAAATGACCGTAGATCTGCTAGTGGCTATTACTTCTCCTTGGGTTCTGAAACTATTTCATGGAATAATAAAAAATAAAAAATTGGATCTCTTTCTTCCACAGAAGTTGAATACAAATAATGTTATAATGTTTCATAGGAATTTATTTGGCTTAGAAGACTTATTACATATTTGAGCCACCCAAAACATTTAACTACTCCAATTTTTGGTGATAATAAAAGTGCAATTGCCTTAAAAAAATTAGTTTTTCATGCAAGGTACAAGTACATTGAGATTCAACATCACTTTTATCATGAAATTATTGAAGACAATCACATTATTCTCTCTTTCGGTCTTATTGAAGAACAAATAGTTGATATATTCACTAAGCCTTTATGTAAAGACAAGTTTGTCTTCTTTTGTAATAAGTTAGGGTTGAAGGAAGTTATCATCAAGGAAGAGAATTAGTAATGTTTGCTCTCTTCTTGTTTGTTTTTAAACCCCTAAATAAGGTTTAAGGGGGAGTGTTATAATTATCATTTATTTAGGATAATTTTGTTTATCCTAAGTTTCCTTTTATTTTGTGATGAATTTATATTTATGAGAATTTGAAATTCTCATAAATCCCAATTTCATGAGGTGTCACTCACCTCTTTAGTAAACCTAAGTTTTAGGAGGATTTAATTTCATGTAACCTCCCTTGCTACACTTGGAACACACCTCCCTAATTTTTAAGAGATTAGGCCACAAGTGTCACATACATTTAGAAGACTTGTAAGGTCATTAATGGGGTGTTTTAGTAACTCCCGTTATTCCTCTAGATTTATAAAATAGATTCTCCTCTCCTCCTTTTCTTCATCTATGAACCTTATGCTCTCTCTAATTCTTCTATTTGTTTTCTTATCTTCTTGTACATGTGGAGAAGTTTTGGAAAGTCTCTTAATAATATCACGTGGGTTTTTTTCACTTATTTGTTCGGTTTTTCCACTTCAAAATATTTGTCTCAATCTTATCTTGCATTTGAGAGGTAACTTGTTCTTAGTATTTTTATTCATTCTAGTTTTTCTCTCACTTTCATGCTTTTGATTAATGATATTTCTTGGGTTAAAATCCTTTCAATATCTAACTAATAGTTTGTTATTGTGTAGTAATGAGTGTCATGGTAGAGGTAGGAATATATTAGATTTATTACTATCAAATTAAGTTACTTTTTTTATCATTATCTTTAATTAGATTAGCCTCATGCTTTATAGATTATTATTTCCTACTTTTAACATTTCGGTTTCCTTAGTTTAGTTCCCTATTTTTAAGAATAGTTTTCTTTTATTTCATGATAATTTGATCAAGTTCTTCTTTTATAACCAAGTTAATATCTACTCCACTATGCTTTTCACATATGCTTGAGTTTTCACAACTCCAAAAAGTAAAAAGAGTGTGGAAAGAGCATAAATAGAACACATATATAATTTGTTTATAGGTTTTTACACTTTTTTGTTTAAGGTTTTTAGAATTTAGGTATGCAATGAAAAGTGAACTATGATTACACCAATATTGAATAATTTTATCAGGTATGTAAAAGTTTCTCTCATTACTCCATATAAATTTATAAATATTTATCATTCCTTGGATTAAAGACACTTTCCATGTTAATATTTTTTTGAGGTAATAACCATTGACATATATGTAGCTGGTAGGAACATTCTAGTAAATTGATTTTTTTTAATACATACATGAGATCACAGTGGTTTCCAGCCTCCTCATTCCATTTTTATTTTAAAAAACAAAAATAAGACCAATACATCCTAAAGAGTGATAGTAAACCCAAAAAAAACTTAAAAGTAATCAAAGACTCACATGATGAAATAAGATCAATGTATCATGCATCATGCAAGTTTAGGAAAGGAGAAAAAGGGAGAATCAAAGGTATCTCTTTCAGGGCTATGGATGTTTGGATATAATTAGATCAATGATCGAACCTCCCTCTTTTTAATATGCTTTAAAGAAACTAGAATGAGACCTATAGATTATTCAAAGTCTTTATTAAAATTTTCAAACCAAGGACAAAAAAATCACTTCATCATACATAGGTCCAAGGAATGATCAAGGCTAGTATGTTGTATGAAGTATTGGGAGTTTATTTCATGTTTTTGGTTTAATTTTTATTTTATAATATGATCCATATTTGACTTATAATTTCTAACTAGATATTCTAGGTTCTTGAATACTCAAGTTATTCTCCCTATGAGTCACCATTTGTTGTAATTAATAGACCCTCACTCTTAAATTTTTCAAATAAGGACCCATTATAGTTTGAAGGTCTAGTTATGATTTGAAAAATATTTTTCAGTGACATTCATGTGTATACTTAGCAAGATTTAAGGATTTAAATTTCTTATTTCTCATGTTGATATTTCTTGTTAAGTATAATATTTTATGCAAATGAAATTTGCATCTTCCTTGTTATCTAGGATTTAATTAGGTGATTTAGAAAGACTAATGTATTAATATATTTTAGGAATTTTGCATTTATGAAGATTTTTTAAATTTGTGATAATCTCACAACTTAAAAATCCTATGTGAAAGCCATAACTCTTTGCATATTTTCTAATTAGTAACCTTTAGGCCATCAAAAAATTTAGTTGTTGTGACTTTTATACATCACATAATTTGGCACTTAGGGTCTTTCATACATCAAAACTTTTCTTAGTTTAAAATTTTGTTTGTCATGAATTTTACATCTCATAAATTTTGCATCTTTCTGAGGTTTGGTCATCAAAGTTTTCTACGTCACTCAAATTGGGTTCTACATTTTTTCAAGCTTTGGGTCTTTGCTAATTTTGTCTTTTTGGTTTTGTGAAAAATGAAAAATGATGAATTTGAAAAACATTATGACACACTATAGTCACAATTCTTCTCATTTCACGTATCTGTGGCATTGCAAGATTTGGATAAAAATGTTTTGACAAAAAGTTCAAACTCTTAAATTCTAAGAGTATGCTATGTGGCACAGCTAGTTTTACACAAGACTAATTAAAAATGATGTTTTTGTTATATGTTGTGGCATACCTACCAAATTAGGTTGTTTAGTTTAAATTAAAAGATGAAATAAAACATAGAACTATTGAGAAATAATGGCACATGACCTAGATTTGAAGTCCCCATTCTTGAGATATATGATTGAACTCTAAAGAGAAATCATGCCTATTGATTACCAAAGATATCAAGTAAAATTTCATTTCATAGAGAACTCAAATCCTTAGTTATTTGCATTTACTTATGATCTACTTCTAGTAAGTGATCAAATAATTGAATTATCATGAGAACTATGTAAGTAAGCTAGATAAGAAATGGCTTCATCATCTAAGTTATTCAAGGGAGTTTTATCACCATCAAAGTTCTCCATCAAGGATTTTATAGAGTACATGGACATAATCTTAGATGAAATAATATTCAACCACATATATGAAAATTATATCACTTTGTGGCATGTAGTGGAGGATGTTAACTTCCATGCTTGTGAAGAGAGTCTACAAACTGAGCAAAAAAACTAGTGGGTGATTTGCTACTATTAAAGTTTCAAAAATTACATTGTGTAGCAGCCAAAAATGAAGTGATATCATGTATTGACTTGGTTTTAAACTTTTTATTCATAAGAAAGGTATCTAATTGCTTCTTACACAATGTCATTCATAAAATAATTGTGGCTTGTTTTTTGGGAGATGATTTTTATAGATACCTATGGATCCCCATTATAGACACCACATATGATGGACACAAAATTGCATTATGGAAGAAGATTAGCATCATCAAGAGTGTGTTAATGAAATAGATAATCCTAGGGGATAAGGTGACCCTCAAGGCCACAAATCCCATGCCAATTAACAAATGTAAGATGGGAGTTTATATTGGGATGGACCTACTAAACAAACTATATGGGTGCACTATAATCCACTACCTATAATTATAATGGGTTCAACTATTGGACTTTTTGATGAACTTAGAATTGACCTTTGATCTATGAGAGATTATTAGTGCCAAGCTCTAGGATCAAATGTTACAAAAAGATAAGAGACCAGTTGTAAACCATTTTTTCATGATATCTTACATATTGGATGCCATTATGATGCTTTTTATAGCCATAATGGATCCCTCTAGATTTCATCCCCTGATTATATCAAAAACATGGTATGTGACTTCTATTTTTTCATGTATATCTACTCATATATGAGGAACATTTTCCATATTATTGATAATGTCTAGCCTCAAGTTTGGATGGCAATCCATGAAGAACCCTTGGCTTGAGTATTTGAGAAAATCAAGATAACATTATAGCCAAGGGGGAATACTGATTATACCTAGATTACATAGTAATCATGGTTATGGGAACCAAGGTTAGACTTTTATGTTTTCCAAAGTATGTCTTGGATAGGTTGGAAAAATAATAAATAGCTTACCAACTTTGGTAGAGCATTGACAAAGACATGAAGAAGAAACATAAAAGCCTTTTTCATGGATCTTCTCTAATGATAGGTAAAATGTGTTATAAACATAGGAAACACTTTGATGAGATGGGAAAAATTAGGGAATTATATTCATTAGCATCCTTACATCATAGGGATGGGGATTCCCATGGACACATTCAAAAACATATCATAGGCTTGGGTATCCCTTACCATCCTGAGCCATATGTACACAACATTATTTTCTTAAATGAAAATGATGATGTTGAGGTCCTATCTAGGGTAGAAATGGTTGGATTAATAGAGGATATCTTAATGGTAATACAAAGGGATCCATAACTTATAATTCAAGAGGCACAAACTAGACATCCACTTCTAGGTGGATGAACTTTAATAGATTATTAATACTCAAGGCCTTCTCATCTGACTCAACCAGAAGGGGATCCATACCAAACACCCCTACCAAATGTGATGATGGATGTAAATCAAGAACAATATGCAGAGAAATCCCATTTTATTACAAGTTATTTATGAGGAGTAGGTGAGCTTATTAACATTAATTATTCTAACTCTAAGGATTTAAGATTACGTATTGGGTGTTTGGTTCTTATTGCCCCAAATGTGAATGTTTCATTTTATACTAAATAATAGGCTAGTCCCTTGATTGAGAAGCCATTAATTCATTACAAAAGGAATCCTAGAGCCCCCAAGGTTCCTGAGGAGAAAATGTAAAGCAAGGAGAGACCCTAATATAGGTAGAGGTATACATATAATGTGGATAAAATCCTATGGTTGATAAACCCAAGGATGAGGAAGAGAAACTAGAGACAGATAAGGTCCTAAGCCTTTAGGGAGTCAAAGGAAATGCATCAATGGAGATATAAATTAGGTGATGCCATTACTACTTCACCTTATTCAAGTTTTCCTATTCATATTTCCAATATTATTTATTATCTTCTTATTGATACTATTATTTATTCAGTTCCTATAGCTACTTATGCTGATTCAAATAGTGTGAGTCATACTTTTACTCCTTCCCAAGTTTACTAAAGGGGTCCTAGAGACAAGAAGGTTCATTTCAAGAAAATTATGGGAACACTTATTGGTAAATTTTTTTTTATCCCCTCTACTTAGTTGGATATACTAATGTCACCTTTTACTACTACTCAAGATACTTCAATTATATCATCCAAAAAGATGGTAATAAGACAACATATAATATGTATACCATGCCTCAATTTGGTAATGTGGACTGGTAGAAAATAATTTTTCCATCCTTACAAGACCTACCCCATGTGGAGGTACTGATGCAATCCTTAGATGATGTTTTATCAAAATATTCTACCTAAGACACCTAGTCTATTATCCCCAAATAATTGGTAGTTCCATAGAGGGTGGTATAAATGAAGGCCCAAGATGCTCAAAAGCCTAATTTTGTGATCATAGAGCTACCCATTGTAAGTTCTATTTTTTTATAAGGAAATAGGGACTATACATAATGTTATAAATAGAAAGATATAAGGTGAATCTGGTATGGGGTTGATCCTTGAAGAGAGGCAAGATGTTTTCTACCTAAGAGAAAGAATTAGATAACTACAAAGTCTCCTTATAAAAAGGATTTTGTATCTTATTTGGGAACCCACATAGAGGTTTTGATGAAACTCCATAAAGGCACTGAATAATCTAGAGAAGAGATTTAACAAGAGCTAAATCAAGTGAGGGAATAATAAAAAATAATGCATGTTCCATATGAAATTGAGGATAATGTCCAGAATGTAGCCCTCAGGTTGTATAATATTTTAGATACCATTAATTCAATGAGATTAGAATTTTCTCCCTGCTTAGTTGAGACATCAAAATTATTTAATTCTTTAAAAGAGAATGAAAATAAATTAAACTTACTCATACTATATATAACCATTAAGGCCTCCATTCATATAGATATAATTTTTCCACTTGAGGCAACCAATACTCTCAATTTGGTGGTCATAATAATGTAGGAAGATTGATATTGGGTGTCAAGTGCACAAGCCTTGATCCCAAAGTTGGTTGAGCATGAGAAACATGTTTTAAAATTTTTAGAAGAATTAAAGTTGTCTCAAGATAGGCATACTTCAGGGAAGTTAATGGATAGGGATAATTTTGAAAAATTACTCCAAAAAACATCTACAAAATTAAAACAAAGTATTCAAGGGTGCACCTTGGAGGAAATCGGTCAATTTTTTTTGTTTTATTAGAAATAAAGTTATTGAAGTGGAGATTTTCTAAGTGGAATTCAGAATTACAAAGGCTGAGCACAAATGCCTATTGATGAAAGTCACTCAGGTGCATAAGCCATATCATATGATATGGATAAAATTATATTTCAATATGATGTCAGATACAATCATTATTAGTATTTGGAAGCAAAGAAACATGTTATCTCTAGAGCTTCTAGTTCATCTTTGTCTTCCAATTCAACTCCTAGTGTTTCTCCAGTTCTACCAACTACTTCAAGTACTACTCCAGCAACCATGTAGGCCCCAATAAAGAGTAAAACTTAGTATTTTTGAGTTAATGTTATATACATTTTTTCATGTAAATTGATTAAAGTAACTATAAGTATATCTCTATGCATGTAAGATTTAATTGTAGAGTCTTGTAACATGCACACATTGTATGGTTTTATAAGTATGTGTTTTACCTTGAAGATGCAATTTTTCCATTTTTAATTATATATGCAAAGTTCACATCCAAGTAGAAATTTAATTCTAATTACTAGTATATAATTTTGGTACTTTCTATGGATTTGGAGGATGAGGTCAACCCTACCCAAATCTATTTACACTTCTAATTCTCCCATTCCAAATGGAGGAATTTTTATCAATACAAGAATAATTTTGATTTTTAGGCCATGGTGTTAGTGATTTTCTATTCTAATTCTATGTGATTAATTGTGCTTATTTTACTATTGGTTGATCCAATAATTCAAAGTGTGCAAACACTGCCTAGAATTACTTGTTTTTATTAGTAATGTACGCTAATATAAAATATGAAATAGATATTTTATGATTGGAAAACATTGTTAATTTTATACAATAAGGTTAATTGTATCTTTTCTATAAGTGTGTATAAGTGTATTTAATAATATAAATTTCTATGAGTGAGCAATATTTTAATTAGATACCTTTATGATACAAACTACAATCTTTTTTCATAAGGTTGTGTTATAGTTACTCTAAACATGGTCAACCTTTAGTTTATATCTTAGAGAATACTATATAATTTACCCTCAAACTCCCTCACTATGTTCGTATGCATGTGAGCTATATATTATAGATATAAAAATTAGTTTCCATACACTTATCCATGAATGAAACTAGCCTATATGTAATCCCTCTTTTGATCGTATAGGCTTATTTTCTTCTCTACCTTCCCCTTTTAGAGTTTTAAAAATATCTACCCAATTTATCTTAGGTTTACATCTATCCAATTATTGAAGATTTATCAGTGATGTCATAGAAGTGTCCAAGTTAGTGGATGAAGTGCCTTAATTTTCTAAAGTGATAATGATAAAGTGTGTAATGTGCTTAGCCTAGTATGCTTGCAGTAGGCTTGGTTGATTTTTAGAGTTTGACTATTTAGAGATGATTAGGGATGAGTTTAAATTTTTTATAATGTGTCAGGGGTCCTATAAGAGGTTTTATATGATTTTTTTTTTTCATGAGTGGGTTTAATCTAATTGATTATTGTCTTCATCTAGACATTTTGGGTCTAGTGGCAAAAAATTTAAGTAGGTAGTTTGTTGACATCATAATTACAACATGTGGATGTGTCAGGGGGAGTTGGTCATATGGTTATGATGAAATTAGTCCCAAGTTGATATGGTCCAAGTATTAATTCATGAGATTAAGTGCACCCAAATATATGTGTGTGAAAATTTATGCTCCTAGGTATTTTGAAAATGTTTTCTATGTTTAAACAGAGCTGCGTAAGTAGTTTGGTGACATCATATCTCACACATATGAAAGTTTCAAGATTAGATTGATCTATGGATGAATTAACCTATGATAAAAGTTATTATTTGATAAATATTAGTTCATGTGATTAAGTTTGACAAAATATATGAAATTACAACGTTGGGTTCCTAGGTAGTTTGATAGTGTTTTCTCATACTTAGCCAAATTTGCATGTGGTAAGAAATGTTGAATATGTATTTTGATGTAGTCATATTTTTCATGTTTAAAAGGTTTAAAATGATTTTATCATATATTTTTTTCCATTTTTGTTCCTAATTTATATTCTCTAAGTTTTAGGTCATGTGATGAATTTTATAAAAAGATGTGCATGTGTAAAGTTGGCCTTCTAGGCAGTTCTAGGCATAGTTGGCTTTATGACATAAAATTTTGAGTAGGCATATATATGGTCACATATTTAACTCATGTTAAGGTTTTAAGATAATATTGGTATATGGTTATATTAATCTCTCAAATTTGATCTTATGGTTCAAATCTCAGATCATGCATCTAAGTGCAATAAAAGTTATTGAGGTTCAAAGTTGGCTTCTTAGATAGATTGTAATGGTTCCCATACTTAGTCAATTTTGTAGAAGGAAAAGTTTAAGAAACTCTCAAGGAGATAAAAAAGTTAATTTGATACAATATTTCAAGAAATCTTGAGATGGTAAAAATTGTTCAAGGTTTAATATTGAGCAAAGGTAAATTATAAGGATCTAACGATTCACATTTAATTGTGTGATTGAGATCAGCGGTGCGAGTGGAGTCAAAGTCATAAAAATATTTGAAGTATAAAATAATTAAATAATGAGATACTTAAAATAATATAGATGATGTGTATTTAATCCAAGATGTGATTACATGATATGATATCATAGTGTCCAAGTTTTAACTGTGACTGTTGGCATTTGAATATTTGAATTTTGTAAAGGGAAAAACTAGTGCCCTGTATTTTGTCCATAACTTTTGATCCAAGAAAAATTCAAAGGATATATAAAAATAAAATTTGAAAAGAATCCATGGTAAATATATTGAACCTAGTTATAAGGTTTGAATGTATGTACAATTAAACATATTTACCTCTAAAGTTGACTATGTGTTTGATTATGTTCTACAAGTAACCTGCGAAGGATATTTATGATTGTTTTGATTATGTTTGAATTTTTTATGATGAATTAGTGATTGGTAAGTATTTTAGACTCCATGGGGTTAATATTTATGGATTTTAGAGGTGTGATCAATATATTTTTAGTATGAATAATTCTAAATAATTTGATTGTGTGTTCATTTATCATGTTCCTATGTACAAGGTCATTGTTTGAGTTGATTGAACATACATAGAGGTGAGTAGAGATGACTATGATCATTTAAAGATGTTAAAGGGGTCTCAAGGAGTGGACCCATGTATTTTAAAGTGGTATTATATTATTATTTTTCTCAATGAAGTGTTAATATGCAGAATAGGTCTCCATGATCCCTATAAAGAGATACAAGGGCCTAATTGAAAGGTGTAGCTACTTAAGAGTGACCCATAGATGCTATTGTTGATCTATGAAGATTGTATTAAGATATGTATTTATATGATAGATTAATTAAGGGTTAAGGCATTCATAATGTCTAACCAAGATGTTGATAATCATGAAGGCTCTATAAATAGTGAGACCAAATGAGATGGCTTTTAGACATGTGTAAGGCTTGTGTGAGAGTAGTATTCATTGAAGTGAAGAAGATAAGAGAGTGAGTGTTCCTAGTGGTTGGGTTTATGAGTAGAATATATTGAGGATTGTGTGTATGACCTATATCTCATTATTTTGATACCAGATCATATTTTTTCTAGTTTGAAGATTATGCATGAGAGAAGTAATCTAGTTTGATCTGAAAGGCTATTTTGGATGATGTGAGTGTGTGCAAAGGCAAGATGAAGATTGTGTGAGCTTGGTGATTATTTTAAGAGGAATATTAGAGTGTGGAATATGTGTATAAGTTCATAATATTAAATAGAAGCTGATATACATTGTATCTCTATCAAATTGGTAGGCAATCAGTGCTCAAGGAGATGTTCATTTCATAGGAGGGTATAAAAGACTTAATCTTCCATAGGGGTAGTTTCTCCTTGTGAAATAGGTGTTTCACTAAATACCTTAGGTCAGAAGGACTTGACCAATGTTTCTATTCAGAAGGTATTTTTAAAAGGGTGTCAAAAGGAGTTGATCATCTTAAGGGTAGGTGCTCCTTGTGAAATTGATGTTTTAATAAATCCTATTGTAGACACTGAAATTGTGTCTACCCCCTAGGTCTTCTTTCACACTTAGCCCCCCTTGGCCCATATCCTAACCCTTGTCCCAGCCCCCTCCATTTATAAAATTAAAATAATTAAATATTTGGCCCCTTTCCACCTCACCCTTACCACCTTGGATCCCCTCCTTGGATCCCCCCACCTCTCTCCTAGCCTTTATTACCCCAAATCTCCCATTTATCTCCCCTCTCGCGTCCATTTAAGCCTTCCCACGACTGTTTTCCCCATGACCACTTGACCCAGCAGCGTGCAAGAATGGACAGAGGCTAATTTTAGCCTCTATCCCCATTCTTCTACCGCCGACGTTGGCTATACTGCGGCCGATGTCGGTGATCCTATCGACGTCGGCAGCCTTCAAAATCATTTCCTACATCCATTGTAGGCCCCGACCGCAAATAGAATTCTCTTGACGCTCCTGGTATTCAGATTCTCCTTTTTCTCCACCTCGTACAGCAACAGTAGTAGGTATAGGTACTCTTCATCAGTCATTTCTTCTTGCAACAGGTCTTCCACAGCTCCAACATCAGGATCCTCCATTCTTCAATCAAGAAGTAAGAGGTAAGCAATTTCATTGTTTCATTTCATTGTTTCATTTGATTTCATTTATCTATCCTATCCACTATCTACCACTTCCCTTGTCCTTCCCTGAGAGGCTGAAAAGCCTTCTCAGACCCCTGTCTCTCATCCATCTTTCCTTTTGCCCTGTCACCCTTTCAGTACAGTTCCAAAAAACATTCTCAGTCCCTCAGACCCAAGACAAGTCCCTCAGACCTCCAAGCAATCCCTCAGACCTCTAAACAAACCTCCCTGACCCTCAGAAAAGACCACAGTCCATTTTGCGCACCCATAGAACCTGTCCACAGTCTTGAAACCCGGCCAGACCTCACCCACAGACTGCTGCCCCGACTGACGTCGGTCACTTCCCCCACCGATGTCGGCAGACTAACCGACGTCGGCAGACTTGAAAACCGATGCCGGTAAGATCACCGATGACGGTGACTGTGACTAGGCTGACAGCAACATTCAGATAAGTATTTGCTTCCACTTTCATTCTATCTTTATCATTTTTAGTCTTTTATCTTTCTATCTTTTATCAGACAATCTTTTTATTAATCAGTGGGTTGACATCTCTTAAGCTTTTGCTTCTGGGATCAAGCTTTTGCTTGGCAACCCACCATCTCCTTATCTAATGCCTTCTTTGTCTTAGCCTCTTTCTTTTGCAGGTGTCATTCCTCCACAGCCAAAGAGGAGTACCTTCTATCATCTAGATTACGGTGCGCACGACTACATCCAGGTACATACAAGCCTTGACTATTTCTTTAAGTTTCTCATTTTCTCTCTTTGAATGTGAAAGCAAAAATCTAGCATAGAAACATTCTGGCACGCCCGGTGGGACCTTAGGGTCTCCCTTGGGTTCCTTTTCTTTTGTTCATATAAGTGCATTAGGTTTCTCCCTTTTCACCTCTTTCTTCTCTTCTAAACGATATCATAAGCAGGATTAAAAGTAACCTTTCTTTTCTTGCATTTCTAGACTAGTCAAAAATCATATCCTTCAAACCCTTTCTCAACTTGTTTTCATTCCAACTTCACATTTTGACTTGGGGCTTAAAACACTTTGCATTCATTTCTGCTTGCTTGCATTTCTTAGTCCACACTTAGTAATTAATAACCGCATATTGAATTAATCGTAGTCAACTTGATGTTACACAACTGAACCACATGCACTAAATCAAACATCAAACTTACTTGAGACAAGGCCCGACTGGGATTTCATCCCCCAGCGGATACCTTACCCCTACCTGGCAATCTCACTTGGATTTCATCACCAAGGGGAAAGCCCACTCCGTTCTCTGGTGGAGGATAATCTCTAGGCAAGGTATATTTTGGCTAAGTGAGACCAGCTTATCACTGGACTCGTGAAGTGAGGGGAGCTTGCTCCTTAGCACTAGGCCATGTACCAAACCTAATATAGACTTCTTGATCACCTAAACATACCTAAAACCATCCATAGACTACCTTTTCTAGGACCCTTCTAACAACCAACCTCCCCAAACATCACTTTAAGGCATAAGCCACACGAGCTTAATAATAAATTTCTAGGGATTTAACGCTTAGGCTCTGCTTGTGTTCATATTTTCTATTCTTATCTGTTTGTTTGAGGTAGTGAGGATATTCTTCTCCCTATTTTTCAAAAAATTTCAAATCTTTTAGGTTTCTGGAAAACACAGTCACCGGCATCGGTTTTACCACCGACGTCGATAGCCTTTTATCACCGGCATCAGTTATCTGACCGACATCGGCCATCTTTCTCACCAACATTAGTTTTTCAACCAACGTCGATCTCTGTCACAGTCCTTTTTTTTTCAAAATAGCAACCTCAAAACCCACCCCTTTTTCTACGAAAACTACATTCTGAGTTTCTGAAATTGAAAAAACATAGTTTCTAAAACCTGCCCCTGCTTGCCTTGAATGGTTCTGACTCGCAGCCAAGCCAAGGATTTAGTCAACCACGCGAGGCATCAATTGCTTCCATCTACCCCATCCATAACCAGTCCTATAATGGAGTTCCACTCAGAGACTGAAAGAACTCCTACTCGCCCAACCCCGCCCCAGACTCCTATTGTCCCAGAAGGGGACCAAGATTTCGCATGATTCTTGGACCTCAACATCAAATCCTTGCAGCACTATCTCGCACATAGCCAAATGCGAGACTCCTTAGGCAACCCAATCTATGGGATGTCGACTTCCTTAGTTGAGACAATGATCACATCAACAACATCTACAATGCAACCTATAGACAATCAAGCCAACACCTCGACCAATAACCCAACCGCGTCCTACCTTCAAAATTTAGCCTCTCCTTGTAGACCTACCTCCATGGGGGTTCTGGTACCCCCTCAACCTCAAATTTCTCAACCAAATCCTACACCTTTCCAAAACCTAGTGGTCTCTATCCCCCCTACTCTTACACCTATCAACACAAGAGTAACTGTCTACCCTCCAACAAGTGTGGCCACTCCTCAACCATCTTTGACGGCCCCTATCGAATTTGTGCCTACCAACCCCATAACACAAGTGCCCTTGGCTTCAACTTCTGCCCCAATAACTAGCCACCCATATGTTGCATCTACGCAACCAACCTTGTCATATGCCCCTCTTAATATCTTTCAAGTGCCTTATAATCTAGGAGGCGCTCCACCCACCAATCCATCAGCAAACATCATCAAAATGTTGATGGACAAGATGTCTAGCATAGAGACCTCCGTTTCTGGCTCACACAACGCTCTCTCATACGAGCAAATTTGTAATGAGCCCATTCACCCTTCTGTCTCGATCAGGCCATACCCCAATCAATGGGAGCTTCCTAAATTCTCTTGCTTTCAAAGCAAGGAAGACCCACACCAACACTTACGGGCATTCAGACACGCCTATTACCTTATTGCCCATGACGATGCATTGCTTTTATGCATGTTTCCTATGTCTCTCTCTAGTGCTATGCTTGACTGGTACAGCTCTCTTGCCAGCCATTCCCTCTTCACATTCACACAGCTGGCCCAACTTTTTCTTGATCACTTCTCCATCAACATCACTAAGAGGGTCTCGATCATAGACCTCTATTCTATCTGCCAATTTGAAGACGAATCCATTGCTGACTTCGTTGCTCTCTGGAGAGGCCTCATCAATCAACTCTCCTTTTCCTTACCCCAACCCGAACTTATTGAACTTTTATCCCAAGCCTATGCCAAACATATTTCTTGCACCTTACGGGTTCAGACCTTCCGCACCTTCGACGAAGCCTTCACGATGGCCCGCAAACTTGAATTACGTGCCATCGAGGAGAATAAAGTCAAGTTGTGGAGCAAGAATCCCAACTCTAAGACCAATGACTCCTCTTCTTCTAAACCTTCATCATCCAATCCTAAGTCCAAAGCTTCAGCTAACACTATGGTCGTTAGACCTTCATCCTCTTTGCCTTCAACCAATCAGCCTGAGCCATCCACATCTCAGAGTGCCACTTGCCAATTCCAGTAGAGATACGTACAATGACAGTATACTCCTCTCAGAGAATCATATGTGTCTGTGCTGGAAAAACTTGTTAAACAAGGGGTTCTCAATCTCCCCCAGATCTGACCACCTCCACAATTTGATCCCTCACACGCTATCCCTACGTGGTATAGGGAAAATGACTTCTGCAACTACCACCATGTTAAAGGACATGACACGGGAAATTGCAAGACCCTTAAAAACATAATCCAAGACATGCTTGAAAAGGGGGACCTCATCCTAGACAATCCCAATGCCATCCCTAATCAGGGGATCGACATCTTCAAGCAACCATTCTCCAATCATCCACCGACCCAAAACAATGTCCAGACCTTGATTGACAACACTCATGAACACAACATTCAAATAGTCAATACGGTCTCGCCCTTCATCCCTGACCAACCTCAAGAGGTTAGTCCATCTATCAGTCCATCACGTGTGGATGAACCTCTTTCCCCAGTTAGTTCTCCGTCAACCTCTCTCATATTAGAGGACGCCTTAACCTTACCGGCACCACCGGTCTCACCATCCTCCTTCTTGCTGCCTATGAAGGACCCGACCCTTCCTACTCCTCGACTGAAAGTGGAGGGCACCATCATCCCTGCCCTTTACCCACTTGAGGAGCCTCATTCTCCGGTTTCTTCTCCACCTAGGGAAGAACCTGTCTCTCCTTCATCTCCAACCAAGGATGAATCGGTCACGACTTCATCATGCCATGGGTCCGAGGCTACTACACCCATCTCATCTTCGGCCCCACAACCGTCAACATCTACTCAAGGACCCAAACCTCATCCAACATCTTCTCAACCATTTTCCTGACTAGTGGAGAAAATTGGACTTCTCCCTTCAAGGAAAGTGGAGCATCAGGGATTGTGGGAGCGTCTTAAAGCTCTTCAACATGCCCGTGCCCTCTCGTCTCATGCTACCAATCCTCCCAAGGTAGAATCTCCCAAGACTCTCAATAAAGACCAGGCTCCCACTTCTAAACCCGCATCTACCCCATCTAAACCTATCAAGTCACTTGGTGTTCACCCTGTCTCTACCCTCACTCACCCGCAAGTGAAGGTGGACTTAGACCAGACCTCAACCAATAGTAGTCTTCCAACCAAGTCGAAGAAGACTGCCAGACCACAGAAGCGAATGCCTCTTCTCCCATCACCATTACCTTCAATTTTGGGCCCCCATCCTTCGACCCTGACCAGAGTCCTTCCCACGCCGACCTCTAATCAAAACCAATTGCCTCCTTTGCTTCCTCTGCCTATCTCTAGCCTACCCTCCCCTAAAAATGTGGTACCTCTCATGAAGAAAGTGCCATCTCCGCCTATCACCGCACCATCAACCCAAAAGGTGGTACGAAAACCTTCTCCAACTCCACCTAAGCAAAAGTCACCAGCATCGCACACATCGACTAGCATGGACCCTTTAGTGGGCTCATACTTGTTGATATTGCACTAAATTTTGCAGACTTCTAGCATAACCCTTCCTCCCATCAGGCCTTTTCAACCTCTCGGGTCCAAGCCCTCCTGGTTCGATGACATGAAGATTTGATTATACCATCGTACGCCAAGACACGATACCGAGGCTTGTTGTGCCCTCAAAGCCGTCATTCACCGCTATATGGAGAATGACACTCTTCTCCTTGAGGACACTCTTGACCGACCCTTGACACCTTCCCATCTAACCTCTTTAACCACATCAACATCTCACCAGTAGGCCATGACCCCTTCTTCACCTCCTATCTTTGAAATCAATGCTATCCACATAACCACTAGGTCGCAAAAGGACAAGGCAAAAGAAAAAGCTGTAATTCCTTGGACCTACCCTTTTGTCAAGCCACCTCAACTGCCCAAGCCTAAAATTTCTATTCTTGGTGCATCTCAGCCTTCTTCTTCTTCCTCTTTTGGGCCGATTCATGACTCCATGTTGAAACAGCTCCACCAAATGCCTGTGAAGATGTCCCTTTATGACCTCATCCAAACCTCACCTCAGCATCGTCAAGCCCTTATCCAAGCCTTGCAGGTAGTGAAGGTCCAACCCAAAGACCCCTAACCACTCGCTGCCCTTGTCCACTCTTTATCTCCTATTGCCTCCATCACATTTAGCGATTCTGAGATTCCCACATCCAACACGGAAGATCAAGACGCCGCCCTCTTCATCACTACCTATGTTGATTGGACACGCATCAAACGTGTTATGATCAATAGAGGTGCCAGCATCAACATTATCTCCACCCATGCCTTTGATCAGTTGGCTCTTCCCAAGAATTGTGTCTCCAAGACTAATGCAATCTTGCGCTCCTTCAATGACACCACTACCACAACCATTGGCACAGTCATCCTTTACATTCACGTTGGTCCATGCATAGTCCTAGAGCTCTTCTATATCATCGAAGGAGAGTTTCAATACAACATGTTGCTGGGCTGACCCTGGATCTGTGCCATGGCCTATGTCCCCTCCAACCTGCATCATTGTGTGAAATTTGAGCATGATGGGCAAGTCCACACCATTCCCACTGACCCTTCACCATTCAAAACTTGTAACACCACCTACCATCCAAATGACATCCTCATTCCTATCAAGCCATCAACCCCAGCACCGCCTCCATCTGCGGAAGCTTCAACTAGTTTGCAACCGGCGGTCGCCCTCACCCCTCCTCTTCAAGTGACTACCAAAGACCCCATGGAAGACATCTTCTAGTGACTTTCACTTGGATAATATCACTTGCTGACCTTAGACATGTTCCAAACTCTGCAAGAGTATGGACGCCTTCACCATAGCCCCAGTTATGACCATTGGATCGGGATGGTCGTGCCTTATGGTCCTCCTCACCTCCAAACCAATCTTGTCTATGGGGGGCTAAATCAAGCTCCTACTGATGGCAACCCTCTCTCTTCACCCCAACCATTCACATCAGACTTCTCATTTCTTGGAAGCCCCAGCTTTGCACACACTTACCTTTACAAGTGTGCATGGAAGGGTTTTGGTTTCGGACGCTATGAGCAAGGCTCCCATCAGCCCATCGAGCTGCTCAATGATGATGATGCCAAGAAATGGTATGGCCTGGGATATCATGACCCCACTCAAGCCTCTATAGACCTTAGCCCCTAGCCAACCATTGACCAATCTCCTCCAGGATCACCCATTCCTCCTCCTTCACCTATGGAGTTGGTGGTTTCCATCCCTCCTAATTTTTTTTTCCATAAACACCATCTGCCTGAAACCCTTGACCTATCAGCTAAATGGGGTGTTTAAGTCTCTCCCTCTCATTTATACCTCCATGATAGAAGATGAGTCGGCGACCATCAACATTGTCCACTGCATAGACGACGATGCCATTCTATCTTACATGGGCAGCGATGACTCTTTCATCTAGTGCTCCCTCCCTTCTGAGACCCAGGTTATGTTAAATGAATCAACCATTGACATCAACCTCCCTTCTTTTGATGTTCCTTACATCTTAAAGATTGGCCAATCTCTAGATGCCCAGGAGCAGCTAGACTACACTCAGTTTCTCTCAGACCATAGCAAGGCCTTTGCCTGGACCTACAGTGACATGCCTGGCATCAACCCCACCATTGCTACCCATAACATCATCACCAAACCAGAGGTTAAGCTTGTTAGGCAAAAGCTTTGAAAGATGCATCCTCGTGTTGCGCTCCTTGTCAAAGAGGAGCTTCAGTGCCTTCTTTCTGTCTCCTTCATCCAACGCATCGATTATCCGCAGTGGGTCTCTAACATCGTCCCAGTCACCAAAGCAATTAGGGGGATCCAAATCTGCACGGACTATCGTGACCTTAACCTAGCCTGTCCCAAAGATGACTTCCCTCTTCCTAACATTGACCAACTTATTGATCTCACAGCTGGCCATGAGATGCTATCTCTCATGGATGGGTTTTCAGGATACAACCAGATCTTGATTGCATCGAAAGATCAGCACAAGACTACCTTTATCACCCCATGGGGGACTTTCTACTATCGGGTCATGCCTTTCGGCTTGAAGAACGTAGGCGCTACTTATCAACACGTCATGACTTACATTTTCCATGATCTCCTCCATAAAATCGTGGAAGACTATGTGGACGACCTTCTCAGCAAGTCCAAGCTTCACCGCGACCATTTGACCATTCTCAAGATCATCTTATCTCACCTTCTTCAATACAATGTCTGCCTTAACCCCAAGAAATGCGTCTTTAGGGTCCTCTCAAGTAAGCTCCTCATCTTCATCATTTCCTTCCATGGCATCGAGATAGATCACACCAAGATCCGCGCTATCCTTGAAATTCTACCTCTGACCAATCTCAAGCAGCTTCGCAGTCTGCAAGGGAAGCTCCAGTCCATTTGCCATTTCATCTCATAGCTTTCTGACCGATGCCAACCTTTTCATCATCTCCTTAAGAAGGATGTCTCCTTTAAGTGGGATAAGGACTACCAAGAGGCTTTTGAAGCCCTCAAATGCTATCTGGTCTCTCCACCAGTACTCATTCCACCTAAAGACGACCAACCCTTCTACCTTTACATCTCAGCCACCAACCATTCGTTAGGTGCCATGATCACGCACCAAGATGAGCATCACCGTGAGCAGGCGGTCTACTACATCAGCCAAACACTGGTCAACTATGAAACTTGGTATACTCATACTGAGAAACTTTGTTTGCCATTAGTCTTTGCTGCTACTAAGCTCCGCCATTATCTTCTCAACCACAAGACCTTTGTCATCACTCACACTGACCCTCTCAAATATATGCACTCTAAGCCATATCAAAATCAGCGTATGGCTTGGTGGCTCATGCTGCTTGCTGAGTTTGATTTCGAGTTCATCCAGCAAAAATCCATCAAAGGGAAAACCATCACTGACCAACTGGTAGATGCCCCTCTTCTCGACAATCAACCTTCGTAGTGTGAGTTTCCTGACGAATCTATCACTGCGCTTTCCACCGACGATACCGTCTATCAAATGATCATGTTCTTCGACGGCTCCAAATGTCAACTCGATGGGGGTGCGGGAGTCATTCTCATCCCACTCAAAAGTGAGCCCATGCCTCTGTATTTCAAGCTTGACTTTGATTGTACCAATAATATGGCTGAATACAAAGCCTTAATATTGGGACTTCAAACCACCCTTTCCCTCGGCATCAAGTCTATCAACATCTTCGGTGACTCACAACTTGTCGTCAATCAGATCAACGGTTCATACCTCTATAAAAATGAAATTTTACAAAGGTATAAAAATCATGCTGACACTCTTCTAGCCTCTTTTAACCATTACCTCTTGCAGACTATTCCTCGATCCATGAACAAGTTTGTGGACACCATGGCTTCTCTCACCTCGCATATCCCATCTTCATCTAGACTTTTTGTCATGGTGCATTGTGTGTCGCTGCCTTCATACATCTCTACTAACATCAACCAGGTCAACACCATAGACTCTAGTCCATGGGATGATTGGTATAACCAACTTGTGGACTACTTATCTCATTCTGTCATTCCTCCCCATCTCTCTAGCAATGCACGGTGAGCTTTCATCGAATGCACAAATCGCTACACCATGCTAGGGGGTCTTCTCTATAAGTGAGGCTTTGACGGCCTCCTTCTTCACTGTCTAACCTCCACTGAAGCCTCTCATGCTATAAAACAAGTCCACAATAGGATTTGTGGTGGACACTTCAGTGGAAACTCGGTTGCCAAGCGCATCCTTCGCCTGGGTTATTTTTGGCCCACTCTTCATCAAGACTGTAGCGACTATGTTTGGCATTGCATCAAGTGTCAGCAGCATGCTAACTTGCTTCATCTCCCTAGCCATGCCTTACAAGTCACTTAGGATTTTTGGCCTTTTTCACAATGGGGTTTGGATCTCATCAGTGAGATTAACCCTCACTCATCTCTTCGTCATCAGTCCATCATCACCACCACTGAGTATTTCACTAAATGGGTGGAAGCCATTCCTCTCATCTCCACAAAAGCCGACAAAATTGTCGACTTCATCAACATCCACATCATCCGTCATTTCGTTGTTCCTCAAAAAATCATCACCGATAATGGCAAGTCTTTCAAAAACAAGACCGTCCAAAAACTCTGTGACTCATTCGGCATCAAACTCAGTTTCTCTTCGCCTTACTACCCAAAAGCAAATGGGCAGGCAAAGGCTTCCAACAAAATTCTGACTAAAATTCTCATGAAGGTGGTCAATGACATTGGAAGGGACTGGCACATTCACATTCTCTTCGCTTTGTGGGCCTACCGCACTAGCATTCAAACCTCTATGGGTGCTACCCCTTTCTCTCTAGTGTACGAAATAGAGGCTGTCCTACCTCTCGAAGTATAGATAGCATCTCTCCGCATCTCTCTGCATGACATTCTCTCCAATGATGACTTTCATCAAGATCGCTTAGCTCAACTTGAGTTACTCGACGAACATCGTCTTGCTGCCCTCAATCATCTCCATGCCTATCAAAATCGCATCAAGTGAGCCTATGACAAAAATCTGTGAGAACGAGATTTCAACATCAGAGACCTCATCCTCAAATAAAACCAACATGTGATTAATATGGAGCAAAATAAATGAGGCAAGTTTGCCCCTAATTGGCTTGAACCTTTCATCATCATGCACAAGTATGGGTCAGAGACTTATCATCTATCTTCTCTCAACAAACGGCCAGAACCTGAGCCTCTTAATGCCTTGCATCTGTGACCATTCTACTGTTAGTCGAGTACTCGTCCACTTGGCATCTAACTTGAGCTCGTCCCTTAAGCAATCCTCGTCCTCTTAATCCTCATTCCTTTCAACCTTATTCCCCTAAACAAATCCTCTATAACCCTTTTATGATGCATGAATGCTTTGTCCTAATAAAAGGGAGCTCTTGAACTTCTATAGTCTTGTCCATGACTCCAGACTCTGTCAAAAAAAAAAAAAAAAAAAAAAAAAAAAAAAAAAATCAAGATATCAAAACATATCCAAGGTCACCCAATCAAATCAAAAGGCAGACTGCTCCCTCAAAGGACAGCTGTACTATCATTGCTATAACTAATAGACTGCTCCCTCGAAGGACAGCTATTCAAACTTATATAAAGCAAAAATATAGACCACTCCCTCGAAGGATGGCTATGACTAAATCTTGCTACAAACAGCACTTTCTTAGAAGCTTCCCACATTGATCAGCTTCTTAAATGACCACAAGCCAAAATGACATCTCTATGTAGACTTCCCGCATTGATCAGTTTGCGCAAAAAAAAAAAAAAGGGTCATGGACTTGGCTTGTAGATGTCTCAGGGTCTCCTATAAAAAAGGGGCAAGGTTATCTCTGCTCTAAAAATGGGTTACCCTATCCTCCTCATATTATAACACCTGCTCAAGGGACTTCGAGCTCACTTTAATGTCAAAGTGATTCGATTACCATTCTAACACAACCATGGTCAACGACGCAATGTATGAAGGGGGCTCTTTATTCTAACAACCCCTATCTATGCTATCATTCTGGTCCTTGTCAATGAAAGGGCGATTATGCCTTTCAATTTTTTCTTACACTTTGGTCACATTCGAACTTCATCATTTTTCAAACCCAATCAACTCAACTCCAATATCTTTTCAGACCACTCACATAGCCTATTCACACTAGTTTCTATGGACACCAATACACATGGAAACTATCAACCAGACACAATTTATGTTAAGCATAAAACAATACTTGTTAAAGCATAAATAGACCTCCATTCATTTTTAGCATACATCCATCATGACTATGGGACATTGCTCGGGATGAAAGACTTCTCAATCAATGTTACAAAATACACCATTTGGAAAAGGCTGTAACATCTTCTTCTCCTTCATCATTTCATCATGACCAAGACCAATCTATCGACCACTTTGACCACCTATCTACCACTCGAACCCTTTGTCTGAACTACATTGGTCTGAGGCCCCTTCCAATCTAGGCTATGTAGGCAGCACTCAGATGACACAACGTCTTCTGGGGTTAGCTCGACCACCCTCTGTTTGTTCGTCTCTCTGATGGACAAACCTTCTCTTCTTTGACCATGACTTTGACCTCGACTAAGACCAACCAATCACTTCGACGCTTCCTCCCTCTTTGGGAGAACTACATTGGCCTGAGGCCCTTAAGACAAGGGCTATGTAGGCAAAACTCAGTTGACATGGGGTCTCCTAGGGTTAGCTCGGCCATCCTCTTCATCACTTTCTTCCATCCCATTCTCTCATGACCTGTTAACCATATCACAGTTAGTCACATATTTTCATAATCATTAGCATAATCATTTTCATCATGTTCATTCATAGTCATTAAACATCACCATTTAATCTAAAAATCATAACCATTCACATCAAATATCAACATCAATATCATTAATCATCATCATATAACCATTTCATCATCACATTAGTCATCATAATCACAAACATAGCAAATATATCATCATCATTATACACATCCTATCAAAACATGTATCAAATCAAAGTGCCATAAACATTGGACACATGTCAATAATCCAAAATAATCTCATCATATATATCTCAAAGTTTTATACAATCGCACAATCTGTGCATCTCTCTCTCTCAAAAACAAAAAAATCAAGTACATCTCGCATCATCAACACGCAGGCCGGTATATACATCATCACAAAATTTGCCCTCAAGGCTGTGGCTATGGTGGTGGCGATGGCCGAGAAGATGTTGTATCCTCTCCCCCCTCTGATCTGCACTGTCTGTGCGAATTGGTAGTAGTCGCTCGTGACATAGACCACTGCCGGCTCAGCTCTACCCTCATATCTGAGTATCACTATATCTGAGGAAACCCTCTAATAGCTCCCTCATAATATGCGATCTCGTCCAACACATTATTGTATCTAACTATAGATACAGTCTGCGGTGGACCCATTTGACCTGCTACTGTCCCCTGTACTACCCCCTGGGGCTGTGCAAATGTTGGTTGCACCGATACCGATGGTCCTGACCCCTGTGAAAATTTTGGCTACTGAGATGGCTACTACACATTGGAGCTTCAGCTTAGATTGAATAACCCGATCAGCTACGACCAAATGTTGGGGCCCAGTTATTTCAATTTTGGCACTCCTCGACCTTGACCTGCGATAATCTGACCTGACCATCCCGTGAAGTGGTATACGTGCAATCACGACTATTGTAGTGTTCTCACTCACCCCCTCTCTATCCATCTCTTTGTCAAATCGACACTCGATCTCAGGTTCCCTTCCCTTGACTCTCACTTTGAGGGGGGAACACCTCATCCCATACCTGGGGCAACCAACTCCTATTTTTGTCTTGCAGTTCATCAAGAACAACCAACAAGACAAAAAGGGGCAAATGTAGACACTGAAATCGTGTCTACCCCCTAGGTCTTCTTTCACCCTTAGCCCCCCTTGGCCCATATCCTAACCCTTGTCCCAGCCCCCTCCATTTATCAAATTAAAATAATTAAATATTTGGCCCCTTTCCACCTCACCCTTGCCACCTTGGATCCCCTCCTTGGATCCCCCCACCTCTCTCCTAGCCTTTATTACCTCAAATCTCCCATTTATCTCCCCTCCCGCATCCATTTAAGCCTTCCCTCGACCATTTTCCCCACGACCACTTGACCTGGTGGTGTGCAAGAATGGACAGAGGCTAATTTTAGCCTCTGTCCCCATTCTTCTACCACTGACGTCGGCTATACTACGGCTGATGTCGACGATCCTGCCAGCATCGACAGCCTTCAAAATCATTTCTTGCATCCATTACAGGCCCCAGCCGTGAATAGAATTCTCTTGACGCTCTTGGTATTTAGATTCTCCTTTTTCTCCACCTCGTATAGCAACAACAACAGGTATAGGTACTCTACATCAGTCATTTCTTCTTGCAATAGGTCTTTCGCAGCTCCAACATCAGGATCCTCCATTCTTCAATCAAGAAGCAGGAGGTAAGCAATTTAATTGTTTCATTTCATTATTTCATTTGATTTCATTTATCTATCCTATCCACTATCTACCACTTCCCTTGTCCTTCCTTGAGAGGCTGAAAAGCCTTCTCAGACCCCTGTCTCCCATCCATCTTTCCTTTTGCCCTGTCACCCTTTCAGTACAGTTTCAGACAACATTCTCAGTCCCTCAGACCCAAGACAAGTCCCTCAGACCTCCAAGCAATCCCTCAGACCTCTAAACAGACCTCCCTAACCCTTAGAGAAGACCACAATCCATTCTACGCATCCATATAACCTGTTCACAGTCCTAAAACTTGGCCAGACCTCGGCCACAGACTATTGCCCCGATCGACGCTGATCACTTCCCCCACCGATGTCGGCAGACTAACCGACGTTGGCAGACTTGAAAACCAACGCTGGTAGGATCACCGACGCTGGCGATTGTGACCAGGCTGACAACAACATTCAGATAAGTATTTGCTTCAACTTTTCATTTTGTCTTTATCATTTTCAGTCTTTTATCTTTCTGTCTTTTATCAGACAATCTTTTTATTAATCAGTGGGTTGACATCTCTTAAGCTTTTGCTTTTGAGATCAAGCTTTTGCTTGGCAACCCACCATCTCCTTATCTAATGCCTTCTTTTTCTTAGCCTCTTTCTTTTGCAGGTGTCATTCCTCCACATCCAAAGAGGAGTACCTTCTATCGTCTGGATTATGGTGAGCACGACTACATCCACTTACATACAAGCCTTGACCATTTATTTAAGTTTCTCATTTTCTCTCTTTGAATGTGAAAGTGAAAATCTAGCGTAGAAACACCTATTTAGAAGGATTAGATCAGTCCCTTATTTCTAATCTCTTATAAGACAAGTATTCCATGTATTACAGGCTTGAGAGAGGGCTTTATTACCCATGAGGGTTTAACATAAGAGCTATGTGTTGTGTGTTTGATCTTATGTATGCATTGAATGAATGATATCTTTTATTAATAATACTTGATCAAAGTTGATATATGTTGATTGTTTAATTGTTTGAAAGGATTGGAATTGAAATTGAAATATCTAGGCTTACTGATTCACCCCCCACTCTTAGTGATTATACCTCTAACAATTGGTATCAGAGTTGGTCCTTTGGTAAAGGATTGAAAACTTGAAGGTGATCCAAGGTACAATATGGTTAGTCATCAAATGTAAGGAGCTTTCTCTACCAAGAAAGCACCAATGTTCAATGGATCTAATTATGCTTTTTAGAGTATAAGGATGAGGGCATACAATATGTACCTAGGGTTTGATGTATGGTAATATATTTTGGATGGTTATGTTTCTCCTATTACTCCTTCTAGTGCTATAAACAAGAAACTATTTGAGAATAATTCTAAGTCAATGAATGATATCACTTATGGTCTTACAAAGATTGAGTTCACAAAGGTAATCCAATGTAAATATGCTAAAGAGATATGGGACAAATTAAAAATAATTTGTGAAGGAGATTCAAAGGTCAATATTGCTAAGTTATAGACTCATAAAAGGCAATTTTAAAGTCTCAAGATGAAGGAAGAAGATTCTATGACATCCTTTTTGTAGAGAGTTGATGAGATTGTGAACATCGTCATAGGTCTTGGAGAGAACCTTTAAGAGGTTACTATAGTTACAAAATAATTAATGTATCTATCCCTAGATTTTGATCCAAACGTATCTTATTTAGAAAAAAGTCATGATCTTACTCAATTGAAGATGGATCAATTACATGGCACCCTTACTACGTATGAGATGAGAGTAAATGATGATATACAACTAAAGAAGGAAGTAACTTTAAAGACTAAAATGAAGCCAAAGAATAAGTTCCAAGGTAAGAAATTCAAGGAGGATGACATTTTTGATATTGATGAGGATGAACTAATTGATTTGTTTACAAGTAAATTAAAAATAGGGTGAGGGAAGTATAAGGGTAAACTAACCTTCAAATGCTTCAATTATGGTGAGATAAGATATTTTACTAACAAGTGCCCTCATAAGCATAATAAGAATAATGATGAAGATCATGATGAAGACAAAGATGAATAAAATAAGACATACATATCTGATAAGAGGAAGAAAGGTTGCAATAATTATGACAAGAAGTTCTTCAAGAACAAGAAGAGTCTCTACACTAATAAAGACTACAGCTCATCAGATGAGAGTGAAGATAGTGACTCAAAGTGTGATCAGGAAGATGATGGTCCTATTGAATATGAATCTCTCTTCATGGTTAAGGAAGGAAGTTTCTCACATCAAAAGGAGTATACTTGGAGTGATTCAGATGATGATGAAGATGAGGTAGACTATGAGATTGCATTGACAAATGCTCTTGAAGAACTAAATATTGAGAAGAATATTAACAAGAAGATGAAGTCTCAACTCAAAGACTATGAGGAGCAATCCATTGTGTATGAGACAAGAATTAATAAAGACACCAAGGAACATGAATATATAGTCAATCATCTTAGTTTTCAACTGGAAATCCTATCTACAAGCTTGAAATCTAAAGAAGATGAAAGTTCAACGTATGTAATTAAAAATGAGTCATTAAAATATGAGTTAGAGAATACATCTAGTAAGGTAAAGTCAGTTTTGAGATTTGAAAAGAGATTAAGTGATCTAGAAAATATTTTGAATGATAAAAAGCATGCAAGTGATAGAACTCATCTCAGATATAAAGAAGAACTAAAAAATACAACTCATGTCAAGATGAAGACTAATGTGAACAAGAACAATCTAACTTTGTAGATAAATTATTAGACAAAGAATGAAGGTGCTATCAGATTAAAGACAAATTAGATAAAATAACCAAATGCCATGAGATATTCAACTTTTAATGGTTAATATTACACATGTAATCAATTTGGGCATAGAGCTAGAGAATGCAAGAGACCTATTAGAAATGAGTTTTCATGGAACTATGATGGGGATCATCAGTCAAAAGTTGTGGGCAAAGTTAAGTGCTTCAAATATCTTAATGAGGGACACTTTGCTAAGAAGTATCCAAATAAGGAAAGGCAAGGTAAGTCTTATTAAAAAAGAGTAGTTTATTTTAGTTGTCATGACATTAGACACATTGATAGTTTTTTTTTGAATAAGATAAGACAAGCTAAGTTTCCATCAAGGAGTATTATTTTCTATAACTATGAGAAGATTGGTCACATTACTAGGTCCTACAAGTAAAGGCCATTAAGTCAAAATAAATTCAATAAGGATCCAAGAGTGAAAGGAATACAAAAAGTTATCTCATGGAAACTAGAAGTGGTAAGTGTGAGTCATGATGAGTCTATAGGTCCAAGTAATCTATTTTCTATGGTGGAGAATGATTCATAAGTTGAATAGTGCCAAGGGATTTCATATTTTACTCATGTTATAAATAAAGAGACCAAGCTCAAAGAGAAGACCAAGGTGCTAGTTGAAGCTAGTTTTGAGGTATGTATGGATCCAAGTGAACATCCTATTGTTGTTGAGTAAGCTTCATGAAAATAACATTAATTGTTAGTGCTTAGTGATGAGGTTCAAAACTGCAAGGTTGATTCTTCAAATAAAAGGGTATGTCAAGATTCCATAGTTTCTCCATGTATTGTCAATTCAATCTTAGAAGAAAAGGAGGGTGATTTAGAAAAGTAACCAATTGTCATAATTTAGACTAAGACTGAGAATGAAAGGAACAAAACCAAGAAATCTTATAGCTATAAAATTATTCTAGTGGTTACTAAGGAGATGTGGGCCACTTTTAGCTTTACTTTGTTTTAGAGAATTATGGTGTAGAGAATATCTCTATCTATGCTTCTTAAGAGACTCCTTTTAGTGGAGAAGCAAGTGTTGTTTTGGTGTTATTTACATGGGCCTATAAGGATAAATACGAGTGTTTTTAGTTAGAGTAGGTATGTCCTAGTGGAAGATATGCTATGGTGGTGTCATAGCTATATATGGTTACTTTGTAGGGTAAGATTGAAGGTTTTCAAGTGGAAAAAGAGGATTTATGATTTTTTAGGATGATATTATTCCATAAAAATGTCTATTTACTTTATTATAGCATGGCCTTGGTTGTTTTGTGGTTTGGAGGTATGTTGAAGTCAAATTGGATAGATTTGAGTACTCTCAATTTTCTGCTTAAGGGCAAGCAGGTCTAAAATGGGTTGTAGGATGTATGGGTTACCAAAGGTTTGAAATATCAAATTTTGGTCCAAAATTATGTGATTATTTTATCCAGGTGTTCAATAAGTTTCAGAGGTGTGCATTGACTAAGAGGTTTATTGACCTTGTTTATTTTGAGTTTCTAGGGTTTTGGACTACGCTAGAAAAGTGAACTACCTTATGAGTTAAGGTTTGAGGCTTCTTAATAGGTTAATGGGACAAATATGTTTTCAAATAAATATTCATAGATATTTTAAGGTTTGTGGTTTTCAAGCTATTCATGTTTTTATCAAGATAGAGGCCTAATTGGCTAGTAGGTTTTTGAAGGAAGTATGTTTTAAAGGATGAGATAGGTAATTAAAATTTATGTACTTGAGGGGGAATATGATATATATATATATATATATATATATATATATATATATATATATATATATATATATATATATATATATATATATATGAAGTTTCAAGTCTTGAATTTGTATCGACTAAAAATTATGGGTTATGTCAGTGCCAAGTAGGGCTATAAGGAGCCTAGGTAGGCCTAGTAATGAATATGTGATGTCTTTGATTAGTTTATCCAAAAGAGAAAGGCATGAGTGTTTCAAGGTGATTTATTAGGTTGGTTAAGATCATGTTTCTAGTTTGGTGAGTGGCATGAAGTTCTATTTGTGGTCCCTAAGGTGGTTTGAGAAAAGAGGCTAGTAAGCCTATGTGGTGATTCTTGATGATGTATGGAGATCTAAAGATACTCAAGAGGTGAAATGGATTATAAATATTAGAGGGAGTACCTATCATATGATTCTTGGTAATTTTCATCAAATTTAAATCTTTTGTGTGTTCTTCTTCATTAGTTGCAGTGTTTGGTTGAAGAAGAATGTTGGCATATAGTAAGAAGAAATTGTCAAGGAAAGAAGAGGTAAGATCAAGGTAAGGGAAAAATTGTATCATATTTATAATATGTTAATCTAATATTGATAGTATTTTTATGTCTTTGAGACTACTTGGTTCCCACTTTATCATTGTGTCAAAAGGGGAGACAGTTCCTATTATGAGAGTCCCTGAAGAGAGAGAAGGAAGGTGAGCTATATGATGTGTGTTAACATCAATGACAAAGGGGGATATTTTAGGAGTTATACGTGATTTCATAGAAGTTTTAAAATGATGATATGAATTTCCTTGATATTCTAAATTTATAATGACAAAGTGTGCAATGTGTTTATCCTAGCATGCTTGTAGTAGGCTTGGTTGATCTTCAAAGTTTGACTATTTAGAGATGATTAGGGATGATTTTGAAATTTTGATCATGTGAAAGGGGTAATATAAGAGGTTTTATAGGGTTTGATCACTTTTTTCATTAAATTTATTTCATCTAGTTGATCATTGTTTTCATCTAGACATTTTGAGGCTAGTGGTAGAAAATTCGAGTAGGTAGTTTGTTGACATCATAATTTCTATGTGTGGATGAGTCAAGGGGAGTTGGTCATATGGTTATGGTAAAATTAGTCCAATTTTTATATGGTAAAATTATAAATTCATGTGATTAAATACAACCAAATATATGTGTGTGTGAAAATTTGGGCTTCTAGGCATTTTGATAGTGTTTTTATGTTCAAACACAGTCATGTAGTTTGATGATGTCATATCTTGCACATATGAAATTTTAAAGATCAGATTGATATATGGATGAATTAAAATATGAGATAATATATTATTTAATAAATCTTATTTCATGAAACTAAGCATGAGAAAATATATGTATGCACAAAGTTGGGCTCCCAGGTAGTTTGACATTGTTTTCCCATACTTAGCCAAATTTGCATGTGGTAAGAAAATCTGAGTAGGAATTTTGACGTATAAATATTTCACATGTGTGGTAGTTTCATAATTATTTGACCATATGGGTTTATTTTTTTCCTAGTTTCTATTCACTAATTTTTAGTTCATATGATGAAGTGCATCAAAAGATATGCATGTGCAAATTTGGCCTTCCAGATAGTTCTAGGCATAGTTGGCTATGTGATAGAAAATTATGAGTATAAATATTAATGGAGATATATTTCACTCATGTGAAGGTTTCAAGATAATATTGGTATATGGTTATATTCCCCTATGAAAGGTGATCTGATGGTTTAAATCTTAGATCATGTATCTAGCGTAACGAAAGTTAATGAGGTTCAAAGTTGGCTTCTCAGACAGATTACAGTGGTTCCCATACATATTCAATTTTCACAAGCTAAAGTTTGAGAAAATATAAAGGATATAAATGGATCACATATTATCTAAGATGTCAAAAATTATCAATATGGTAATAAGGTTTTGAGGTTTAACGCTAAGCAAAGGTAAAGGATAAGGGTCTAATGATTTGTATTTAATCGTGTGAATAAGATCAATAGTGTAAATGGAGTCAAAGTGGTAAACCTATTCAAAGTATAACATCATTAAATAATGATATCCTTAAAATAATATTGATGGTGCATATTTAATCTAATATTTCAGGACATGAGATGATACCATAGTGTCCAAGGTTTAATTATGATCGTTGGCATTTGAATATTTGAATTTTGTAAAGGGAAAAACTAATGCCTTGTATTTTATCCATAAATTTTGATCCAAGAGGAATTCAAGGGTGGTATAGAAATAAAATTTTAAGTGGACTCCATGTTTCATCTAGTGAACCTATTAGAAGTTTTGGATATATTTATAGTCAAAGATACTGATCTCCAAAGTTGATTATGTGTTTGACTATGTTCTGCAAGTATGAGAAGGATATTTATGCTTGTTTAGATGATGTTTAGATTTTTTATGATGATTTATATATTGGAGAGCATTTTAGGCTCCATGAGGATCATCTGTATGGATTTTGGAGGTGTGATAAATCTATCTTGAGTATGAACAATGCTTAATAAGTTGACTATGTGTTCATTCATGGTGTTCCTATGTACAAGGTTATTGTTTAAGTTGATTGAGCATACACATAGGTGAGTAGAGATGACTTTGATCATTTTAAGATGTTTAAGGGGTCATGAGAAGTGGAACCATGTATTTTAAAGTGGTCTTATTATATATTTTTTTTATGAAGTGCTAAGATGGTGAATAGGTCTCCATGAGACCTATAAAGAGCTATAAGGGCCTAATTGAAAGGTGTGGCTGCTTAAGAGTGACCCATAAATGTTATGGCAAACCTATGAATATTGTATTGAGTTATGTATTTGTATGATATATTAATTAAGGGTTAAGGCATGCCTAATGTCTGACCAAGATGTTGATAATCATGAAGGATATATAAATAGTGAAACCAAATGAGATAGTTTCTAGACATGTGTAAAGCTTGTGTGAGAGTAGTATTCATTGAAGCGAAGAAGATAAGAAAATGAGTGTGCCCAGTGGTTAGTTTTATGAGAATATAAAATTTATAACTATTTGTATGTCCTATAGGTCATAATTATGATATCATATCAGATTTCTTGCTGGTTTGAAGATTGTAGATGAGCAAAGTAATCTAGTTTGATCCAAAAGGTTGTTTTGGATGTTGTATGTGTGAAGGAAAGCTGAAGATTGTGTGAGATTGGTAATTATTTTAAGAGGTAGATCATTTTGTGTACTATGTGTATGAGTGTACAATATTGAAGAGAAGCTGATAAACATTGTATCTACATCATATTGGTAGGTAATCAATGCTCAAGGAGATGTTTATTTTATAAGAGGGTCTAAATGACTTGATCTTCCTTAGGGGTAGTTTCTCCTTGTGAAACAAGTGTTTCAAAAAATTCCTTAGGTCATAAATAATTGTATAATGTTGGTGGCCAAAAGGATTTGACCAAAATGTGGTTAGAAGGGTTTGATCATCTTAGGGTTAGGTGCTCCTTGTGAAATTGATGTTTCACTAAATCTTGGTAAAAAGGACTTGATAAGTCTCTTGTTTGTAATATCTTATAGGATACTTAATCCATGTGTTAAAATATTGAGAGTGGGTTTTATTCCCCATGATATTTTCCTATAGGAACTATGTGTTGTGTATTTGATCTTGTTTATGAATTGAATGAATGAGATCTCTTGATAATGTTGCTTGGTCAAAGTTGATATATAATTATTATTCAATAATTTGAAAGCATTTTAATTTATATTTAAATATATGGGATAACTAATTCACCCCCCTCTTAGTGATTGTATCTATAACATCAATTCATATAGTTTTTGATTTATTTTAGGTTTCACTCACCCACACACCTAGTTAACAAATTGCATACTTGAATTAAAAATTCCACCACTTGATTTTTTAGCCCATACCTAAAAATCATGTCATGAAGTGGAGTTTAACACCTTAAAGATATTCAAATATTAGAGGATACCTCATTCAGAGCTTGGTGTGCATTAAAAAAAATCAAAAAAATATATCTATAACATAGAGATATTTAAAGCAATGAGAGATACAAATTAATACATATTAACTTTATAATTTCTGCTTACCAAAATATGAAGGGCTTAGGAATATAATTACCCTTCTTAAAGTGAACCCATTGTGCCTCAATCTCTCCTTTATCCAATGGTTTTTTAGAAGAGCATGTTTTGGACTTGTAAGGATCATAAGGACAAATTAGCTATAGGCTAAAATACCTTTCCTATGCATCCAATACTTCCATAGGATAAGTGCTACTCCTTAAAGCGAAAAAAATGTAAGTAATGAAACCTCATATTGATTGTTTAAGCATATTTATGAGAAGTAATGATTTGTAATTTGATTGATCCTCTATTAAAAATGAAATGAAAAGGGGTATATATAGTCACATATTGACCCTAAACCCTCCCATAAATTAAGTCGATGGAGTTGGCCCGATCAAACTCATTAGGTAATAAATAGATAAATTATTTCTCAAACTATGTCAGCTTGGGCTGACCTAGTTCCATAACATGCAAAAAATCCTAGAATGGGGTCGACTCAATCGATCTAGTAGGATACATGGTAAAAAATGGGTTTTTCTTAGTTAGGGACTATTTTCATTGGTGAGTTGCTTATGAAAGTGTATAAGTTGGGTTTCAAAGCCTAGGGAAACAAATACGAGTAGCTTGTATTAATTTTAAGTCTGGTATAGTGGCCAATAATCTTACAAAGCACTAATGGTATACCAAATCATTTCTTAGGGCACTCTTTAAGGCATGAATTGAAATAAATTGAGATTTTATGTGTTCCTACAAAATATACAACATCAATAATTGATAATTTTTAAAAATATTCTGTGTATACACATCTTAAGGGTATTGGCTATGTAGGTAATGCTAAAAAATAGAGGGCCATTTTAGGTTAACTTGACTTCATTTAAGCATGTTAACCCTTGTTTTATAAGGTAACATGATCTATTCTAAGTATCTAGGGTTTTAAGATACACATTGGTATCCAAAATCTATGCCCATGATCTAATAAATAATATACAAGGTGACATTGAACCCTAATATGCACAGGTGGAATTTACAAAAAATGACTTGTACTTCATTATGGATAGAAGCATTGATGCTTGTGTCTAGGTTCTAATGATAGTGTCCATGCAACTAGTGATCTAATATTTAGAATCTGATGAATGCTTGTGGATCATCATCCTACCTTATTCTACACATGTATTATTCAAAACCACCTATGCATCAATGATTATGCTACGTATTATATCTTATTCATGTTTAAGATTTAAAATTATTGTTTTGGCATTGCACTTTCTATATTTAACATATTTATATAATTGATATTTGTATCATAATATTATAAAAATAAATTATTTAATTAGTCTACTTTTAGAAAAGCTTATGGATTTATTTGATTAGGGTAGTATCTTTTAACTCTTTCCAAAAAGGGTTAAATATATGTATGTGTTGTAGGCCTCATGCAATAGTCTAGAGTGCACTCTTTTTTACTTCTCTTGACTTTCCCATATTTTGCATTGATTTAGTTACACAAAGCATAAATGAGCATTATACCTACACATAAAAATAATTATACACAAACATAATTGGGTAAAAAAAATCTTATTATGCATGAGATAAAATAAAACATTTAAGGATAATGACTAAACGAAAATATTTTAAAAGTTACATTTTCACTTGTATTTTGGCCTTATTAGTGTATAATCCTATAAATATTACATTTAAAATGGCTTAAGCCTAATTCCATTGAAATTTATTAATATAATTTGAATAACTATATTTCACAAGTTACATACACTAATTTAAAGGATGCCATGAATGTTATATGTCCCCATACATTTGATCTAGATCTTTCCATAATGTTTAGCATACTAAGAGTCATAGAATAACATTTCCTATCCTTGGAAAAACATTATCTTTGATAGGTTTGTCATGCCAAATTTTATGTGTGTAATTTTATACTCCTTGTCTCAAGCATGCAAATATATTATTCAATCAAGTGTCATGATATTTGTGATCTTTAAAACCATTTATCCTTCATCATCCAAACATCTTACGTGAGATTCAAATCAATGAAACAATGAAATATACATGTAAAAATTTCCCATTGACAAAAACCAAATGAAATTATGTATACTTTTTAACCATTTATAGTTGGTCAAGTAATCCCATTATACCAAAATTAATCTATCATCATAGCACTTGTGACTTGTGTCACATATTTTTGGTAGGTATAGTGCCTAATATATTTTTCAAGGATCAAAATTTTCCATTTCAATTTGGGTGAGAGGGAATATAATTGCAGTGCATAGTCATAAAATCATTTATAAGTATGCACACATTATCTACCAATAATCAGCTACCTATATCAATTGTTAGACTTGGTGGGAATCCATACTTTCTAATAATATTATCCTAGAAGAATATTATATCCTTGGATAGTGTAATCCTTTATGGCAGCCACATATGTCCACATAGTTAAGTAATAACTAATTTTTATGACATACCATGTGCTAGACTTGCATGTAGAGTGACTATTTTTTATTAAAAAAAATTTGTCCATTTTTAAACTATTATTTTACATCTATGGGAATTAATGACATCTCATAATATTATTATTTCTATATATACTTTGAAAAATATCATACTCATGTGAAAATTTCCAAGTATCATTGTATATTTTAAGCCTATATATTATTAGCAATAGGATGTTATGTGTTGGGTGTTTCCACACACATCCTAGTTTCTATCCATGTACATACTTGAAAATTTATAAACTCACTACACTAAAATATCATGATAAAAAATAGTGTACTCATGTGAGACAAAAAGAGAGTACCGAGTCATACTTGGGTTATTTTCATAGATATTTCATTCACTGAAAACATTATTATTCAATACAATGTGAGTGCAACCTAATACTTCACTTATTAATATCATATTTTCATAATAAAGTTTAAACATACACTTATAATTAAATGTTTTCACATATAATTAAATATTCATGAACCATTTCGAAAATAATGTAGATATATCACATGAAAAGGTAGATAATAAAAAATATTGGACAAATCTTGTATATCTTCTCATAAAAGTAAATAAGTTATAAAATTTACCAAGTAACATTGGTTAAAAATTACAACATGACAATAATAACTCTCTCAAGCTCCTTTAATAAGAGGTAAGTTGGGATTTTATATAGTTCAAACACCACCTTTCAGTTACATATAATAAATATGCACCCTTATGTTGCATAACCAATTTTTATAAATAATAGTCTTAACTACTTTACATTGAATGTCTTAATCCTAATATACTCCTATATCTATGCAATGACACACTAAATTTACTTAGATTTTATTTATTATAAATTATTGTATTAATTTTACATCTTATAAACTCACTCTACTAGCTTGGCCTATATCTCCTTTTTTCATGCTCTATAGTTTGCACAACATCCTTACCATTACTTTCACTCCTTATTCCATGCCAACCAATCTACTACCATTGGCACATTTCTATACATGGTTAATATTCTATTGAATGCTCCTAGGTTTCTTGGTTACATCACACCACCTCATTCTCACCCATTGCTTATGCATTTTTGTGATTTGATAGACTTATTACTTTATGTGTTATCTTTCATTTACTCACATAATATTTTACATATGATATTAAAAAGTTCACACTTATATAATTGGAAAAAATTAGGGTCAAACATCACCCCACACTAAGTTTAATCACCTAAAAATGACACTTGAGTTCTAAGAGTGATACTTGAGACCACCTATCCCTAACTTAGCCTTACATCCATCTTAGGTCCTATTTTCACACTTATCTAGACTTCATACAGGCCCCATGCATCCCTAGACATCCCTAAAGTAGTCTTAAACCCTCATCTTGACATTGTGGCCCTTAGTGCCTTAGGTTTTACCACTTGGCCACTAGAGCCATAATAGGGATAGTAGTGCCATATGACACTAGTGTCCTAATTTTAGCATTATTATCCATTCCATCATTTTTCTACTAACATATATCTTTTCAAATCTAAGACTACCTAGGGTCAGCCTAGACCTCTTTTAAGACTCACACAATTACCAAAACAATATATACATGACTTTTATCCCTCTAGCCACTAGATGGAAATAAAATTAAAATTACACCTAAAAACATAGAAAAAGTTATGCATAATCAATGTTATCAATCCTTATTCTATCCTAATTCTACATAGAACCATCTAAAAAATTCCTAAGTTTAGATTACATAGGTATCCGGTCTCAAGCACATTCAAAGCACTCAAGTCAAATTTCATACTAGCTTCACTTATAGTTACATCATCACTTAGGTGGGGAGAATTACATCAGGATTGATCCCTATTTTGAGTATTATTATAGTAAACTCTCATCATAATGGGGTGTTGAGGATGTCTAGCCTACCCACTAACAATATACTTTACTACTTATGTTAATCAGATACCCTAACAACATAAATGATTAGGGTTTACACATAAAATTGTTTAAAATTGGTCATATAAATAGATCCATGAATCATGTGCATAGGAATAGGCTTGGTAGAACCAAACATAGGTACACTTAAAAGCTCAGAATAGTTCTACATAGAGCACACTACCACCAAAATATGGACATTATCACCATATGGTGATATTATCCAATTAGGGTGCTACTATCTAAGAAGGGTTTTGACACCTAGATAATTTTCATAATACCTATATCAACATATATCTTAGTTTGTAGCCTATAGATCTCTCATTTCAAACATTTTCTCATTAAGTACTTGTTTATATTACTTATTTATATTTTTAGAAAGGTTAGATTAAGTTGATTCTATTATAGATCATTAGATGTATTTATTTCATATTTATGCCCTAATTAAATTTATTCAACCCCTTTAACAACATAAGATTTACAAACACTAAGTCCTAAAAGGTTAAAACATTTGATGAACCTGACTTACTTTGAATACTTCCAAACCCTAAACCTAGCCTTATATGCTCTTAGGGTTTATATCCTTTTATTTTCTATGCTCAAATATTAGTTATAAAATATTAGATTTATTTTAGTATTTAATTATTGAAATATTTCATAGATTAATTTTTTTTAAAGATTCAAAATATACAATAAATTTTTTTCCTACTCCCCAACCTATAATGGCATAATTCAACAATCTATTTGATGAAATTGATAAGAGACAATTGTATGATTTTATTTAAAAACATTCAGATATGCAATATGGCCTTATCAATATTATCCATGAATAAGTTCAAAAATAAAATAATGGTCAATCATCTACTCCCCCAGATAACAACATTATTACACCTAATTTTATCCCAACTCATCTTGTACAATAATTGATTTTAACTCAACAACCTTTAGTGGTAGCTACACCTCCTATCTCTAGCTCCTCCTCTCTAGATGTAAAATCCCTTATGCATGAGATTCATTCTCTATAAGCTAAGGTGTTACATCTTTAGAAGGTATCTACTAGGCCATCACATGCCTTGGATTCTCATGTTCTTTTAAATACACCTTTGGCACATCACATAGCTATAATTACTTTACCATCTGGATTTTTGGCACCTAAGCTTACTTGTATGATGGTAAGGGTGACCCAAAAAACCATCTATGAGATTTCAATGCAACATGTTTGGACTACATATCTAATGATTGGATCCTTACTAAGTTATTCCTATGTAGTCTAAATTACTATGACTTGCAATGTTTCTATGATCTTCCACATCAGTATATCACTGCATTTAATCCATTAGTAGATATGGTTTTAGCAAACTTCTCAATTAAAATCAATGTTGATATGTCATATGCTCAAGTATCATAACCAAATAAAAAATTCAATGAGCCTATTGCAAATTATGTCTTGAGATATAAAACTATATTGGCCAAGATGACTATCCCTATGGTAGATAGAGAGATCTAAGACATATTCAAATAGAATCTATTACTAGCATCGCATGAAGATATATTGGTCAATAAGTTTCCAACCTTCACATATTTATATCATAGAGTGAGAGAAAGGTAAACTAGGCTTCTCTCTATGGGTAAGCTAAAATATATAATCGGATTAAAATTAAATATAAATATTTAAAATAATCTTCCATAAAATGTAAGGGCCAATGAAAATAATAGTGATCCAAAGGCCACAGTTAACACAACTTTAGATCCATCTTCTCCACAGAGAGTTTTCAACAACCTTTCAAAATCACTGGCACATGTTCTATAATATCTCTTGGAATGTAATTTCATATCCCTACCATCAAAGAGGTTTATATGACATGGCCTCTTCCAAAAAATTTATGATTCTAATGCATTCTATGAATATCACAGGGCACTAGGCCATGCTACAAACTAATGCACCACCTTGAAACATAAGATATAATATTTGATAAAGACGAACATAATTGATGTGGGAATACCCATAGAAGTACCCAAATTTAAAATAATGGAAGATAAGGCATTGAAAATATTCTCATATATATTTCCAAAGGATACAAAAAATGAGGTAAGGGAACTTTAGGTGTTCACTATATGTATTAGGCATATCCACCACTAGTATAGTATCATGCACTATAGAAGATGCACACCCCCACATAATATCATTGGTGTGTATCATACTATAGTACCATATAGACCACTCATCACATTCTCAAAGTAGGATATTGTTGATGATGATTCAGAATTATGTGCACTTTTTATAAGAGCCTACATAGACCATCATCTTATTCAGAGTGTTATGTTTGAGAATGTGTTAAGTATTAACATGTGCACTATCACACTCCTATAACATTTGGGATATTTATAATAGGATATTTATCCTATATACATAATTATTCATGGTTTCAATGGCTTTGTTTAGAGCTCCATTAAGGAGATTATACTTCTACTATAGGATGGACCTACATATGTGGCCACTATATTCTTATAAGTACCTATTGTAGGCACATTAAAAATGATATTAGGTAGGCCATGGACATAATAACTATGATCCATCCCATCCAATATGCATATATGCATCAAATATATACATGATAATTAGGTGATCACATTTGAGGTTATTTCATATAAGTATCCTCTACCTATCCCACATGCAGTCATACCATAGTTACTAGTTACAACTTCAAGTATAGTTACTATTAGTACACCATAGATTTCATTATATCCACTAGTGCAGGTGTGGTCTACTCATATAGTGTCACTACATATGTATACTCTCTCAAAAAGACCATTATTAGAGAGACCCCTACATCAAAGATATGTTGTAAACTCTAGAGGGCCTCCCTCTACACCTTTTATTTTGATATCAGTATTATTGAGTTCTTATAATTCTCATCATAGGAAACCTATATCACCTAAAACATATTATACCACATGGGTTCGTAAGACCCCTAAAGCTCACAAGACACCATAATCAATTTCACATATTCCTAGCACCACTTCACAGGTAGTGTTAGCTATATATCACTTAGTTTAGTAGGTTATGGGACTATAGTTACCTTTTCATATTGCACACAAAATCAATATTCCTTTATTTAACACAAGATACATTGATAGTGAGTCTCCCATGAGACTCATCAGTTAATATTGTTCCTCCCTTCTTAAAATACTTTCCATACTTCTCTCTCCTTGTATATAATTTCATTTTCATGTTTATTATACATAGATTATATTTATAAAATGTAAAAATAATATAATATGTCAAAAACACAAAAAACATTCAAATATTTACTCAAAAATAAAAATTATAGATTGTATGCATTGCCATGTTTACATCTCTTATATTTTTCTAGACACTACCTATGATATCTATCTTAGTATAGTCAATTTTTATCATACATACATGTTTCAATTGTTCTCATCAAGTACTTTCAAATTGACACATGTCTCAGGTCCACTATAATGATCCATATTTGCTACTATCTACCCACTAGGGGAATACACATAGGTTCATCTTTTGATACATTCACCCATTTTATGGCATCCGATACATAATTTCAATTTATAAGTTACATCTTTTTAAAATTTACATCATAATTTTAGTAGTATTATATATTGATATTGATCATCCTACACCTACCCAATTTTTTTGCTGACTAATACTACTATAGAATCAACTTACATACCTCTTATCTCTTATGCATATTTGTACCACATGTTCATACATAGTTTAATTTCTAGATTTCCTAGTGATACACTTGATTATAAAATAAATAAATCAACCACTATGCTGAAATCCTCAATTGGAGCAATTGATTTATACAATTGATAAATCAAATATTGTATTGCAATCAAATTGATATATTTGATTTATATAATTACTAAATAAAATACTACACTAATTTTTTTTTCCAGATATATGATACAACATCTGTATACACATATATCTAATATAGTGTTGAAGTCAACCCTTTTACATAATACTCAATAGATTAAAAAAACTATAATCAACACCTATGTATGAATCGATCCAAATCTAAAACTCAATATCCAAGAAAAGTATTTTATACAAATTGATTCATATCTAATTATCAATCTTGAGTAGAAAAATAAACAAGGTGATATTAGACAATAGGATTCTTTATAATATATGATATAAATATCATATTTCACCCTTGTTATCTTTTATGACTTCTTGGTATATCTAAACACCTCAGATAAATCTCTAATTTATAAGATTTTCTCCAAATTTAAAAACTTTGACATGTAGATCAATTTTTAATGTATGGTGTGATTTGTCTTGATTGTGAATAAAAATAATAACATAAACAATCAGTTATACTAAAATATACTAGAAGTCTTATGCCATGCAGAATAGCATATCCACCATAATTATCTCATTAGTTATCAATATCTTCAGCCATCAATATCTTCAGGTTGAGTGATAAATAATAAAAATAATAAATAAATAATTTTATTACCTTAATAATTTGGGATGTTGGAAAATATTCAATAATTAAAAGAAAATTTCTTATATTCGCATCATGATCACACCAAGATTTTCTTAGACAACAAGATTTTTTCTCCTTGTCACTTTCTATTTGACTTATACCATTGGAGACATGCAATACTTCTCTTAATCTATCTTCTAGTTCACTTTAACAAGATATTTTTTACAATATTAAATCCATAAAAAAATTCTAAGATAAAAAAATACTATGGTAGAAGTTACAACCAAATATCAAGTTTAGTCTTACAAATAAATTCTTTTAATAGATATTGCCTAATTCCTAATCCTGCCAACTCACACATGACTAATTCATTACAACTACCTCTTTTTAATTTTTACATAAGAAAATGTTTATAAGTTAAAATTTTATAGAAAAATAAATAATAACTAATCTAATACCCCTTATTTTATATTTTATTCTACAACCTACCTAAATGTACCTACATCAAACCACCGGGGTAAAAAAATAATCCTTCATGAACTCTTGTTCATGAGTTGATCCATTATAATGCCATACTTATTGATTTATAAAGCTAACATCCAAGTTGAATCATCAATTGGATGATCTTTCCACTTAACCAAGTAATGAAATTAGTCTTTGCCTCTAGTTTTTTTAACAACTTTTTTATCCAAAATGGTTTCAGGTTGTTTTGGTGGTTTCTTTGGCAATTTTTACTTCCATGGAATTTCATATTCTACTTCATCTTTCAAAATCCTTTATTATTCATCAACTTTACTATAATGATATATGCCAGAAAAATTAAATAGGGGTGAGATTCCAATATCTATTAGAAGCTCCAATTCAAATGCATTTTCTGAAAACTTCCTAAGGACTTTACATGGTTCAATATTTTCAATATCAATTTTTTATGTTCCCCTCTTGGGAATATTTATTTTATAAAATGTGAAAGTATAATATCTCTTACATAAAATTTTACTTATCTTCTTTTTAAATACACTCTTTTTCTATTTTTTTTGAACTTACCTGTAGCCTTTGGTTTACTTATTCCTAGAGGTCTTGCATAGATACTACAAATTCTTCTCCTTCAACACTTATTTTTTCTTGTTTACCTATGTTTTTCAATTAATATATACCTTTGGATGCATTCTATATAAAATTTAAAAATGAATCATACATGTGCTTCTATTTGGTGAATCATTGTATCCAAATTCTACTTGTGCTAAAAATTGATCCCACTATTTGATATGATCACTCACTAGACTTCTCAAAATATTTCCCAGGCTCCTATCAACTACTTCAATTTTTCCATTTGTCTGAAGATGTTATGTAAAACTAAAATTCAATTTTATGCCCAACTTCTTCTAAAGAGTCCTCGAAAAATGCCCAAGGAATTTAGTATCTATATTTGACACAAGACTATTAGGTAAACCATGCAATCTTACTACTTCTTTGAAAAAAAATAGTTATGTGAATTGCATCACTAGTCTTATAAGATGGTATAAAATGAGCCATATTCAAAAATATATCTACTACCATGAAGATAGAACCACTCCCTTTCTAAGTTTTTGGTAAAACCCAAAACAAAATCCATACGTACATAATCGCATGGTCTGTTGGGAATGGGTAATGGCTGCTATAACCCTATTTTTTGAATTCTTGATTTTGTAAGATAACATACTCTATAATTTTTAACAAACTTCTTTACATTAGTTGACATACCTGGCCATTAATAAAAAGCATTTACCTAGCTAATGTTTTATCTTGTCTAAAATGTCCTGCAAGATTGGCACTATGTTTTCCTTTGATGAGATTTTCTCTCATAGATTATTTTAGAATGAAAAGTTATTTTCATTTTAATATCATTCATTATTTTAGTATATAATCCATCCAAGTAATTTTATCCTTACTTATAGGATTTTTTTAGACTTCATATGCTTCCTTAAACTTGCATCATTCTCATACATTTTTGTTAACATATCAAATCCTGTAACATTCACCTGTATCTCTTACAAGAGAAAAATTATCCTACTCAAAGCATCAATAACCTTGTTAAATTGGAAACTTTTATGTTTAATAACAAATGAAAAAAAAATTAAAAATTCCACCCACTTATCATGAATTTGATTTAATTTGCTTTGAGTTTCTCTAAACTATAAGGCATGATTATCAGTAAACAAAACAAATTCCTTTGGTATTAAATAATTACTCCACTTCTTCAAATCTTGCACTATAGCATAAAATTCTTGACCATATGTTGAGTACTTATTTTTATCCTCATTAGGTTTTTAAGAAAAATATACTACAAGTTTATCTTCTTGACCTAACACAACTCTTATGGTAGTTCCACTTGCATCACATTCCACTTGGAATAACTTACCAAAATCAAGTAATGCCAATAAAGGATACTCTATGATTTTTATTTTAAAAATTTGAAAATTTTTATTAGCCACTTTAATCCATAATAAATGGCTGATTAACTCCTTTAATGGTTTCTATGATAGGAACATAGATACTACTAATTTTTTTGATAAATTTCCTATAAAATCTAGCAAGGCCATGCAAACTTCTTACCTCAAATGGATTCCTAGGTGTAGGCCATTCTTCTATAGATTTTACCTTGTCATTATATATCTTTAACCCTTATTGAGAAATAACAAAACCCAAATAGATTAATTCTATTTTCAAAAAAAATATACTTTTTAAAGTTAATCAATAACCTTTCCTCCTACAAATTATTCAAAACCAATTTTAAATATTCAAGATGCTCATATCTTGATTTACTAAAGATAAAAATATCATTAAGGTAAATAATAAAAAATTTACCTATGAATAGTTTAAGTAACTCATTCATAAGTCTCATAAAGGTACTTAGAGCATTTTTTAAACCAAAAGGCATTACTAACCATTCATACAAACCATCATTTATTTTGAATGATTTTTTCTATTCATCTCCTTCTCTTATTTTAATCTGATGATATCCAATTTTTAAATCTATCTTTGAAAAATATCTAGCACCACTCAAACAATCCATTAGATCATCCATTCTTGGTAAAGGAAACTTATACCTGATAGTAATTTTTATTATAGCCCTTGAGTCAATGCACATCTACCAATTTCCATCTTTTTTTGGTGAGAGTATAGCTTGAAATACACAAGGAGTTAAACTTTCCCTCACCAATATTTTATCCAAAAATATTGAACCTACCTTTTGGTTTCCTCATTTTCTTTTGTATTCATCCTATAAGCTACTTTATTTGGAAGGTTAGCCCTTGGGATCAAATATATGTGATGGATAATACTCCATTTAGGAGTTAATTCATTTGGTAAATCATGTACTATAATATCCATAAATTCACTAATTAGATATTGAATTTATAAAGGTGATTCATTCAACTTAGTAGTAATGATTACAGTCTTTAGATTACTACTAAGAAGGTAGGTTACCTCTTCCTATTTCACTTATTTAAGAAGTTATTTTCCAATGATAACTAACACCTTTTAATTTTCCTCTAATAATGCATAATCTTCTTTGAGGGGTGTTAAAATATGATTCTTACCATTATTTTGAAATGTATAAGTGTTTTATCTACCATCATGTATAGCCTTATTTTAATACTATCAGGGCTTACCTAAGAGAACATGACAAACATCCATAGGCATTACATCAAAAATAACTTCATCTTTACAACTCCCTATTTGAAATTATACCTTGCATTGTTCATTAACTAGAATTTGATGACCTTTTTGTAACCAATATAATTTATAAGGAGTTGGATGACTCACTTTTTTCAAATTTAATTACTTACCATCTCTATGGATACCAAATTTTTAGTGTTACCACTATCAATATTTACCTAAAAACATTTATCTTTTACTTTACAAGTGGTTCTAAATAATGTTTTTCTTTATGGTGGTTCCTTAGTTTCTTTAGTGGGTTTCAAAAAAACTCTTTTCATCAAAAATGCTTCTCCTACCTTTGGAGCATCTTCATTAGGAGGTGAACCTACATTTTTTTCATTTTCAACTTAAGTAAGATGACCATTTTCCTAACTTGTCGATGGACTTTCAAGAAATTCAAAGGACTTATGTCAAAATCTTCCACACTTGAAACATCTACCAATAAACCCTCTACCTCTATTAAATGGTCTTCTACCTCTAAAGGAATACCTACCTCTTGGTGTAAATTCTTGCCTCTAAATTTTTTTACTAGCTTGAGAGATACTAGTTTCTCCTTAATGTGTCTGCAACTGAACTCTTCCCCCTTGTTGTCCTTTTCCTTTATAAATCTTGACTCTACCCCTTACATTTTGAGGCTATCTTCTTGATAATTTTTATTTTTATTTTAAGGCCTACTGATAGGACTCTTCCATTGACTTAGGAATGAGAAGACTGATCTCATCCTAAATAGTAAACTTCAAACCATTTGTATATCTTTCCACCTTTTCTACATCATCTTCAAGATTCCATGTTTTTATGGTTAGTCTATAAAATTATTCATTATATTCTTTCACATACATTTATTTCTATTTCAAATTTTTTCAATTTATTAAAAATAATAGCTTGATAATATTTAAGAATGAACTTACCTTTTAGTTTGGCAACTATCCTATCCCAACTCTTGATCTTTGGCTTTCCTTTTCTTCTTACACTCCATCCCACCAAAGGGATGCATGACTCTTCCATATGGTCATGGAAAAATTGACATTTTTATCATCATCAACTCCTTTGTATTAGAAGTATTTGTCCATTACATTGATCTAGTCAATAGTTTCTTCCATGTTAAGATTACCTTCATACATAAGAACCTCTATCTTGGGTTTCGTAGTCACACCCATAATGGCTCGAATCATTATTTCTTCCACTATTTATTATTCTACCACCAATTTTTCCTCTAGTGGCTCCTCTTCCCTATCACTAACTTCTCCCATGTCAGTGCCTATTCTTTGGGCCATTTATAAATCTTGTAGCCTAACTATGAAATTCCTTATTTCTTCCATTAGATAATTTTGACTAGCTTGACCTGGTTTCCTTCTTCCTCTACCTTTTGTTTTCATTTCCATCTGTATATTTCCATGCCTTTGTTTTTTAATTTACTTTAAAATATTTTAGATCATTGGGTTTTACACAGACTATTTTTTTGATACCACAAATTGATACACTTGATTATATAATCAATAAATTAACCACTACACTAAAATCCTCAATTCAAGAAATTGATTTATACAATCAATAAATCAAATACTGTACTGAAAGCAAATTGATACAATTGATTTATATACTTACTAAATAAAATAATATACTAAAATATTTTCCAAACATATGATACAATAGTTACATACACATATATCTAATATAACATTGAAGTTAACCCTTTTACATTAATACTCAGAAAATTAAAATTTATATAATCAATGTTTGTGTATGAATTGATCTAAATCTAAAACTCAATATCCAAGAAAACTATTTTATAAAAATTGATTCATATCTGATTATCAATCTTGAGAAGTAAAATAAACAAGGTGATCTTAGATAGCATGATGCTTTATGATATATGATATAAATATCATATTTCACCCTTCTTATCTTTTGTGACTTCTTGGTATATATAAATGCCTCCCATAATTATCTAATTTATAATAATTTATCTAAATTTACAGTATTTGGCATGCAAATCAATTTCTAACATATGGCACAGTTTGTCTTTATTCAGAATAAGAATAATAAAATAAACAATTAGCTACATTACAATGTACCAGAGGCATTACGCCATGCAAAATAGTAAATCCATCAAACTCATCTCATTATTTATCAATATCTTTAGCCATCAATCTCTTCAAGTTGAGTGATCAAGATTAAAAATAATATAAAAATAATTTTATTACCTTATTAAATTGGGATGCTGGAAAATATTCAAAAATTAAAATAAACTTTCTTATATTGGCATCATGATCACACTAGGATTTTTTTAGACAACAAGATTTTTTTCTCCTTGTCATTTTCTTTTTGACTTACACGATTGGAGATATGAAATGTTTCTCTTAATCTATCTTCCAATTAGCTTAAACATAATCTTTTTTTCCAATATTAAACCTGTAACTAAATTCTAAGATTAAAAAATACTATGCTATAGGTTACAACCAATTATCAAATTTAGTTTTATTGACTAATTATTTTTGTAGATATTGCCTAATTCCTAATCCTGCCAACTCACACATGACCAATTCATTAAAACTACCTCTTTTTAATTTTTACATAAGAAAATGGTTAAAATTTGAACTTTTATGGAAAAAATAATAATAAGTAACTAATCTAATGCACCTTATTATATATTTTATTCTACAACTTGCCTAAATGCACCTAAATCACTTATTTTAGACTTGATTATCTCTACATTTCTCTTATTCGAGGGTATTTGGATATGCTATTTCTCTATGGATCTACACCACTTATTTTCATTATATATATTCTTTGTACATGTTCCCATGTCCTTGTGTGTGTCTTCCTGATTATGTATGTGAACATTTGAACATGTCCTTCTATGTGGCTCCAAGCCAAATTTCTTTCTATTTACATATTTGGACACTTAAGCATGTCCTTATATGTCTTTATTTCTCAAATTTATTGGAATATACCTATGTCCCTTGTATTATGGCCCCTTGGCCTACTTTAAGTACCTCATGTGTGTTATATGTATGCTTTATTGTATGCATCATAGATATGAACCTTGTCTTTCTCTTTTTATGCACTCTAATTTTAGATTTCATGAGGGAACTCATGTATCTTCCATTCCTATTTAGGTGTTGTGATGGACATCATGCCCTATCCCCTAGGTGGCTACTCATTTGTTACTCAAATTTTCTATTGACATACATTTTTATATCTATCTTGACATACTTATGAATGTTACACCTAACATTAATCACACATTACACACTTATGATTAGAGTATCTTAAATTTTAATGTTATGTATACAATTATATTGGTTATTACATAGATATGATATATTCTCTAGCTAAAACACATCTTTCAAAGATTTTTGTTTTAAGGATAGTTATTACATAAGTTCAACATCTTCCCTCAAAAGAGGGGGAATTCACTGGGGGTTTTCACAAAGACCAGACCATTTGGATACACTAATAGTATAATGTTTAACACACAAATTCAACACAAAAAATAGATTTAAGAAAACACATTGGGAAATAGTGACATAGAGATCAGTTATAGTTTCACATAAATCAGAATATTTGGACATTAGTTCCTAAATTATGACACTAGAATCACATGGAACTACTGTCTAAGATATGGTGATACTATCTAGTAGCCTTAGTTTTATAAAATTTTAAATTGGACAAAAAAGTAGAGTAGGTATAGTCCAAGTTTGCATAATAGGTTTAATTATAGATTACCAATTTTTAGCTTAGTTTATCTCATAATCATATTAGTTTTCTAGATTGGGGGCATCATGTAGAACATGCTCATTCTTATTTTAGTTCATATACTCAAATATAGATTATTACAACTCAGTCAAAAATCCATATGCTTAGATATCAAATTTGGGGGCATGTACATGGCACATTGTTTTCATATGCTCACTTATACACCAATTGATAAGAGGGAATGAAAAAAACCATGTAATTATATACATTTTACACATTACAAACCATGTTCTAGGTTAGACACCATATTCATACCTTAATCCATCTACATTATTTGCCATTCTCAAGTGGCCCAAAGCTACCTAATGTACTGTTAAAAATCTCCAATTACATCATGTAGTTTTAGTTTTAGATGCATATATTACACATGGGTTGTTAATGATGGAGTCATAGTCTAATTAAGTTATTGAGCCACCTACATGAGAGGGTTGGACACACCAGTAGTTCAATCCAAGCTATTCATAGGTCATGATCAATAAAGCATGGGTGGGAAATGATGGAGTCAAAACTAGATTGAGTTATTGAGCCACCCACACATGGGGATTAATCAAGTCATCAACTCAGTCCATGTTATTCACTGATTGATCACTACCTACATGTACACACATAGGTTTTCACTAGGGTTATGCATTATTTCACATGCCCAGGGAGGTGTATTCATTCATTTCCTATCTCTTATCTCTTTACTTAGTTTTGTCTTTACTTTTGATATCACTTAAGTAAATTTTGATATATGTATGTTTCATTTGATAGATATGCAATGAAGCATGCTTCGGATACTCAAATCTAGTTTCATGGGCTTTACCTCTTAGGTAAGTCTAGATAATCTTATTTTTAATTTATCCTAGTTATTTCATTTTATCACATTTATAGGATAAGCAGGGGGGATGTAATCACTTAAAAATTACACTTGATTGCTAAGAGTTAAAATTGAGACCACTTATCCTTCTCTTATCCCTAAACTTATCTTATGGCCTATTTTCACACTTATTCAGCCTTCATGTGGGCCACAAGCATCCCTAGACATCCCTAAAGTAGTCCCACACCTTCATTTTGACATCTTGGCCCTTGGTGCCTTAGGTTTTTCCACTTGGACACTAGGGCCATAATAGTGATAGTTGCACCACATGACACTAGTGTCCTAAATTTGGTGCTATTTTACTTTCCCTCCTTTTTATACCAACATATTTATTTTCAAATATAAATTAATCTAGGGTTAGCCTAGACCTATTTTAAGACCCTCACAAACACAAAAATAGTTTATATACATGAATTTTATCCCTCTAACCACTAGATGGAAATCAAATGCAAATTACACATAAAAAATTAGGATAAGTTGTACACAATCAAGGTTATCAATCCCTATTATACCCTACTTATAAATACAACCATATATAGCATTCCTAAGCTCATATTACTTAGGTTTCCAATCTCAAGAACATTCAAAACACTTAATTAAACTTTCATACAAGTTTCACTTGCACTCACACCAACACATAAGTTTGGATAACTACATCATGCTTGGTCCATCTTTGAAGTATTGGTATATAATAAACTCTAAACTCAACATGGTGTTGACGATGTCTAGACTAACCCACTAACAACACATTTTATTACTTGTATCAACTAGATGTTGTATCAACATGGAAGATTAGGGTTTATACATAAAATCAATCAAAATAGGTCATCTACATAGATCTAGAACTCATGTGCATAGGAATAGGCTTGGAAGACCCAGACACATGTGCACCCAAAATCTTATAATAGTTTTTCATAGAAGAAAATACCTCTAAAAGAGGGACACTAGTGTCATATGGTGTTATTAGACAATTAGGGAGATATTATCCAAGAATGGTTTTGACACCTGGGTCCTATCTGTGACACTCATATCAACCTCTTTCTTAGTTTTTATCCTCCAAATCTCTCATTTCAGTCATTTTCTAGTTAATTAATTATTTACATTATTTATTAATATTTTTAAAAACCTTAAATTAATTCAATTATGTTACATTGGTTGTATTTATTACATATTTTTACCATGATTTACTATACTCATCCCCCTTAACAACATAGGATTTATAAACATTAAGTCATAAAAGGTTAAAACATTAATTTATTTTCCAACACCCTATGAAACTCACCTTGATTTTATTATTTTTTAAATAATTCATACCCATCCTAGTTTACCTTGTCCTAAAAATTTCTCCATCTAGATATTGAATTGCCTATGTTTTCTTAGTCATATTAGATAGATATTTCAATGTTGGAGGTTGATATTGAAGTTATTTGGCCTTTAAATAGGTCATTAAAATTTCCATGGTGACTCTATATAACATCTCTCTAATGGTATAATATTAATACATTATCTTAATCAAAAGAGTTTTGAAACTCTTCTCTAGTTATTTGTGATTATCTTCAATTTTATCTCCTATGGTGTCCACACCTTGAGATAATTTTTTCTATAGGACTATCTTTTATTTGGAATAATTATACCTCCAACTCATTTTTATTATCCTAATCATCAATAAATCATTTTATTATTTTTTTTCTACATAAAATTTTAGAACACCTTGTCTACTTAAACTAACTTCCAGTAGAGCTAGGTTAGATGATTATCACATCTTTACATTTACTCATCAAGTTATATTTTTGTCATTTCTATTTCTTTTTGTATTTAATCTATAGTGATGGTGTATTTTATTTTCTTCATCACACATTTTTTAACCATTAGAATTAGCTTATCAAACTCTTTCATTTTATATAAGTTTGTTTTGTCTACCAAAATGGGATCTTCTGTTAGGAATTGTTGAAAAATATTTATAATTTTTAGGTCCTTAAATTTTAACTTATGCATAGCCTTCATGTTCTCATTTTAAGGTTATATCAAGTGTTTATTGTAGTTCATAATAGATACACTATTCAAAAGGTTTTGGTGTGACTTCAATTTCCATTCTAACCAAACATATCTAGATTGAAGTTTAATCAACTTGATTAGGTCTATGTTCATGGTTTATTTGGCATCCACATTATCAAAATACTATTTTTATAAATTAATTATTGGTGCATGAAATTTTGGATCATCCAAATTAGTGTTTAAGATAAATTACACTTGGTTACACACCTAAGTTGAGCTACTCTCTTCTTATAAGTGGTTTCAAAAGAATAAGTGTTATTTAGCTATATATTTTTGTAACCTATCTTCTTTTATTAGGTATTCATCTTCCACACATTCCTCATAAATTGGTGTGTATTTTTATAAATCAAATGTTAAAGGTGAATATGATTTGTCTTTTATTTTGGCATCACCATAAATATCCTCATCACTATATGTATTAATTTCAAGAACTTTAACATCCTTTTATCCACATGTTTCTTCTTATCTATCCCCTCAACTCTCATTTTATTCTCATCTATCTCCTTCTCCATTTCATGAAAGAACCTCTTAATAACCAACATATTATTATTTTATATCTTTTAGGAGAACATCATTTATCCCATCTAATCCCAACTCCTTATTCAACATCTTTACTTCTTCAGTGATCAACATTGCATCATGATATTTACAACCCCATGGGATCATATTATAATACAATTTATTATATAGATATATCAAAGTTAAATTCATCTTTGTAACTAAAGGTGATATTATCCAAAGGGTTACTCACTAAACCCTTCATTGTGGGTGCTATTAAAATTATGTCATCTACCTTAGGATGGTGTAAAATGTTGTCCTTAGTATTGTTGGGTGAATATTTTGTTGACCAGCTAACTAGTGAGCAAAATAGGTCCTATCACCATAACAATAAGGAGATTGATCAGCCAGATGTGCAAGTTTACTACATAAAAAGGGGATAAATCTCTCCTCTCATAAAGGGGAGGCTCCCTATCAAGTATATATATATATATATATATATATATATATATATAGCTCTGTATAAGCAAAAAATAAGACACAAGGGTAGGAAAAACCATCCATCTCTCTTTTTTCAAAGATGATGCTAACAAACAGAGGAGAAATCTTAGGAAACACTGAAGACACTTCTCTTCTTTTAGAAGTATTCTTGTAGGAAATAGAAGGAGTCCTTTCAAGGAACAAGTAACTAGTAACCAAAGTACAAAGTAACCAGCAACATAATATTCAACATAAAGTCTCCACCTTAACTACCCAAGAGAGAGATACGAAGAACAATGGAGGCACAAAGTCATCCCATGGTCCTTTACATAGGAAAAAGAAAATACAAACACACTAAAGGTACTTGTGGGGGCACAAAGTCATCGCACAGTTGGTCTTCAAGACACCTTCCTAACCACTTCCACTAGCTCTTGTTGTTAGATCAAATGAACAAGAACACTTCTAGGAAATAAACATATGAAAAATTCCCTAAAAAACATAGGCTATTTCTAGCACAAAGTCTAAAAAGGTCACTTGCTTTCTTATTCAAATGAAGAAAAATGATTAACAATCTAAGCTCAAAGTCTAAGTAAATGCCTTTCAATTTGGGCATATTTTTTTTCTATGGTAGAAAAAGATCCTTATAACAATAAGAGAGATTACAATATATAGAGGTTAAAAGAGGTTTGGTGCATTTATCCCATGGAACAACTCATGCTGTGCATGAAATGCTTTGAATGTACTTTCAATTCTATATTTTAACTCGACTGTCATCCCCTGAGACTAGACGATCCTCTTAGTTCCCTCTCTTTATTGCACCATTTTCACTTTGCCTTTATTCCTGAACAAGTTGTGTCTTTTAAAGGCTTGAGAAATCCACATCCACATTTTTAGGTTCAAGAGGTCTATCAGATCTAAACACTATGTTGACACTCCATATCTTTCATTTTTATTCCTCCACTTCACAGTGATTAGGGCTCTCGCACTTAAGTCTAAAAAAATCAACAGACACTTCATTGCCACCAATTTGGCATCCTCAAGTCTACCATTGTTTGAAACATATCTCATGCGTGGATATTTCTAGTTCTTTTCTTCATTGTTCCTCCTTTTCAAGCTATTGAATCGGGTCCTTAAATTGCCTCTCTATTCTTTGGTCACTTTATACTAAAAAATTGACACATGGCCACATCTGCTTAGAAATAGGCAAGGACACGTGGTAGCTTCCACTACTATTAGAGGCTTTAGAAACATTTTTTATGAGTCCAGTAGAAGATGACACATGGTGGTCTCCACTATGCTTTAGCAGCCTTTGAAAACACTCGAGACTTATTTTAGATTCTCTCAAATGATAACACATGGTGGTCTCCACTGTGCTCTAAAAAATTCTTAGGAGAATCTTATAAACTTGTTCAAAACTTAGACATAGACATTTTTCGCTCTCCACAGAGTTATAAAAGAACAAGCAGCAGCTTTCACTTATCTTTGGAGAGTTAGGCAGATGATGACACATGGCATGTTTCACTTTCTTCAGTAGCTCACTAGGGGTCCACCACAGTCTTTATGAAAACAAGAAATAAGAGGAAGAAATTGTAGAGATTGACACTTGTCAGCTTTCACCAAACTTTATGAGGGACACATGGCACATTCTATAGCTTCTTTGAGAAACATTTATTGATAGAGGCTTTGAAACCTATTAGAAATTTAGAATCACAGATGCAGACATGTGTTGCTCTCCACGGAGTTACAATGGAAAAGGTGGCAGCTTTCACTTGCCTCTTGAAAATCATGCAAAGGATGACACGTGGCAGCTTCTATTGAGCTTTTAGCTGCCTTTAAAAAGTATTCAAGACTTATATTAGTTTATCATGGAAGATGACATGGGGTAGCTTCTATTGTATTTGATCAGAGACATGTGGCAGGTTCCACTACTTTGATATTGTGTCTCAATGGATGACAAGTGGAAACATCCACTGTGACTTTTACAAAGGACACGTGGTGGCATCCGTCACAATTAAAAACACTATAGAACTATGCAGAACTCATTTGGATTTATGTAGATGATGCCACTTGGTGTGTTTCTCTTAAATTATAAAGGATACGTGGCAGGCTTTGTGGATCTTATAATCAAAGTGAAATGGGGCTTGAGAGACAACACTTGGCAGCATCCATGGGATTCTGTTGGAATTTTGTCTCGATCCATTTGTTTTCATTGGTCACTTTTAGCCACGAGAATTCCCTTCATAAGGGAACTTATTTCTTTGACTCTTGGGGCACTCCTTTGAACTTTGTCACTTGAACCGACCGATCAAACCAATTTTGTTTCAATGGTTCAATGGTTCACTCCCTTGTTTCAGCTGAGTCCTTTTGATCTTCGTTGAACCGAATGTGTGGAACCTATTAAGCCTTAATGAAGTGCTTAACTCTTGTTGATGATGTCAAACATTTTAACTTGTTGAACCAAAATTAAACCATTCCCAAAAATGACTAAGTGTTGGAAACTGATTCTTTGATTGAACCTCCCTGTAGAAGCCTTTGAACCTGTTAAACCATTAGTCCTTTGACTAAAAAACCTTGAATAATTCCCAATTTTGAAATCTTAAAATAATTTTTTGAAATGAGAAGAGATATTTTGGTCTTTGCAAGACCAAATAGCTTATATGTTGTCCTAAAAATGAGTGACATTTTTCAGGTACAAAAGCTGGCTCTAGTTGGGGAACTTCTATCAATTGTAAAAAGAATTGAAGGGAGTAGAATCCAGAATCTCTAGTGTCTTTAAGTATGCCATTAGGCTACAGAGTCATGCTACCCAAAAAGAAAGGCGACAAAAACATGAAAATAAATAGTATAAAGTAGAAAATACTATACAAATATACATATGTATAGACAATTTCATCTGATACTTCAAGAGTTGAAGTGCTTCAGATGTTGCCCATTGTGAGGCAGAGAAAGGGTGTGTCATCTTGATATTTCAATAGGAAGTTGTTTTCACCTTTGAGCTCATGTATAGTAAAAGGCCCTCTCCACAGGGAATCAAATTTTCCATGCATTCCCTTTGGTTCTCTTCTCTTGTCCCACAGTAGGACTTAATCTCCAACCTAAAAATCTCAGCTCTTTTCTTTTTGGTTGAAGAGTTTCTTCACCAGGCTTTTATGGACTGCGATTTGGTCCACCATTGCAGTTATTTGATCTTATAGCTTAGTTAGGCACATAATTCTCTTATCAAGGGCACTTTCATACATTTGATCTTCAATTGCCTTAACCAATTTTAATGCTGGCAATTCCAAGTGATTGGTATCTCAACATTAATACCATAAAGAAGTTGGAAAGGAGACATACCAGTTGCCCTTTTGGGTGTAATTCTGTCAGCCCACAAAGCATCACTCAATACTTTGTGCCATCTTCTTTGTTTGTCATCAACCAGATTCTTGATGATAGTCACTAGGTTCTTATTACATTATTTAGCTTGTCCATTCCCTTGTGGAAAGTAATCAGATGAGTGGGAGAGTGTAATTCCATAGTAAAAATAGAATTGAGTGATCTCCTTGGAAGTGAAACAAACTGCACTATCAGTGACAATCTTAGTTAGGACTCTAAACTTGGAAATGATGTTTTCTTTTAGGAAATTGCACACTAATTCTAAAGTATCATGCTTGGTTGGAATTGCTTCCACCCACTTGGTGAAGTAGTCTATGGCTATGAGGACATAATCATTGCCAGCACTTGAAGATGGGTTTACAACACCAATAAAATCAAGGCCCCATTTTTGAAATGGTTCTTCTATGACTACTGGCTTGAGAGTCAGGGCAACTAACTTGGGTCTTCCAACAAACTGCTAGCATAGTTCACATTTCCTTACCCACTTGTACGCATCTTGAAAAAGAGTAGGCCAGTAATATCTAGCCTGAGGGATCTTATGGGCAGTCACAAGAGCAAAAAAATTTCCTCCACAAGCTCGATTGTGGAAGGATCTCAAAATTTGGCTTTTCTGCTCCTTGTCCACGAAGCGAAGGAACACTCCATCAAGGCCCCTCTTATACAGGACATTGTCCCAAAGGATGAAATTTGCCACTTTCAACTAGATAGTCCTTCTCTCTTTATAAGATAGGTGAGTAGGACATTCACCATAAGTAAGGATGTGAGCAATACCTAAGTACCACTCATCAGTGGTAGAGGCAAAGAGGACTATTGGCACTTTTGCTTTTGATTTTTTATGCTCTGTTCCCTCTGGCTTGTTGTCAGCAATTAATTGGCATAAGCCTTTTCCCCAAACCAGCTTTATTGGTTTGATGAGTAGATCAAAATCCTAAATCTTTGCAAACCAATTGCCTCTTTTCATCCCAAACTCCTACTGAGTTAGTATGGATTTGACTGTTGTGTCAAGAACCAAGGCAGTAGTACATGAATTCAAGATGTAGAAGAAAAAATTCTTTACCGCCTTCACCACTGCATAAGCATGCTTTTCCATATTCAAGTACTTCAAATCATGATCTTTGAGAGGATAGATCATGAAGGAAATGGGAAACTCCATACCTTCTTTATTTTGTTGAACTAGAATCGTTGAAAGTGTGTGTCTTGAAGCATAATTGTACATGGTGAACTCTCTGTTATAGTCTAGACAAACCAAAATTGGGGTGTGAGCAATGGCAGTCTTGATATCTTTAAATGTTGACTTGCCTTCATTAGTCCAACCAAAGGTGGGCTTTACCTTCATCATGTTTACAATATGTCTATTCTTCTCAACAAACTCAGGGATGAACCTTTGTAAGAAATTCACCTTTCCAAAAAAAGAGTGAACAACAGTCTTACTTGTAGGCAAGGTAAGCTCTTGGATAGACTTGACTCTGTCTGAGTCAATTTTTATGCCTTATCTAGACAGAATGTGTATGAGAAGTTTTCCCTCTATTACTCCAAAAATTGACTTCTTGGGGTTCAAGGAAATGTCATTCTGACGACAGTGTTCTAGCACTTGTTGTAAGTGGCACACATGATCTGGTTGATGCTTAGAGAAAACGGTCAAGTCATCAAGATAAACTACAATGAACTTTCCCATCTCATCCTTGAAAGCGAGGTCCATTGCTTTATAAAAGGTGGTGCTAGTTTTTATCAAGCCAAAAGGCATTCTCTTATAGGTGAAGATGCCCCAAGGTGTGGTGAACGCAATTTTATGCTTGCCTACTTCAGCAACTTCAACTTGATTGTATCTTGAGAAACCATCTAGCATTGATAACATCTTTGAATCAGTCACTATCTAAATCACTTGATCCATGATAGACAAAGGATAGTTATCTTTCAAGGATGACTGATTCAAATTCCTAAAATCCACACAAAGGTGAATTTCACCATTCTTCTTCCTCACAGGCACTATGTTTGCAATCCATGTGGAATGATGGATTGGGAAAATGATCCTAGCATTTAACATCTTTTGCATCTTAGATAGAATAGTCCTGACATCTTTGGATTGTATTGCCTAGGTTTTTGCTTGTAGGGCACTAAGTTAGCCTTCAGAGGGATGTCATGTCAGATTTCATCAGGTCTGAGTGACTTTAGGTCATCATAGGAGTATGCCAAAATGTCCATGTATTGTCTAAGCAAATAAGTAAACTTGAATCTTTCCTCAAGAGTTAAACACTTCCCAATGTTCACCATCTTGGGATCTTCCTTGGTACCCAGATTACTTGATCAAACCCCTAAGAGGGGCTTGCCTCTGTTTGCTACTATTTGATGAATCTATCATGCTTATCAAACAATTTCTGAAGGGAGACCAAGCATTTTGGAATCTTATTCCCTTTAAGTTACATGAACTCTCCATCTGTGCTTGAACTTGATTCAGGGGTTGGTTTGGGCTCTTGAGGTTTACTGCCTTCAAAATGCAACCATTCAAAACTATCCTTTTGCTCCAGGAAAGCAATGATTTGGTTTTCATTATTGAACACCTACCAATCATTGGCATTATCAGATACACTTGGTTGAGAGACCAGTTCAATAGTGTACCTGTCTCCTTTAAAGTCTAAGTGGGGAACTAGAAGAGTGCTCGAGATAGCCAAAGCATTAGCTCTAGCATTGAAATCCTTAGAGACTGTAGAGATGCTGAAAGCATCAAAGTTTTCAATTTGATCCCAGACTAGATTGTGGTAATGGCACAATCTCTCATTTTTGGTCTGATATAGGTTTCTTACCTGATAAACCACCAGTTTAAAATCTCTTTTAGCATGAAGAAGCTTGATACCTTTGTCTTGAGTATCCTTTAATCCAAGAAATAGGGATTCATACTCAGCTGTGTTATTAGTGTTGCTAAATTGCAACTTGTAGGATCAAGGAAAAATATCTCTGTGCAGAGATATCAACACAACCCTAGCTCTTGAATTGGTAGAGGAACAACTACCATCAAATTCAAGGATCCATATCTCATTAGACACTAATTTTCATTTATATTCTTCCTCATTTAGAGGTGGAGATTCTTCCATAGTTCTAGCTGAACTAACCTTCAGACCGTCACCTTTGAGAGCTTCAGTAGGCATTTCATGAACTTCTTCAGTGGACAAAAAGTAGCTACCCATGCCTAAAGATTCAAACAAAATTTGAGCTTCAGGTGGTGATGAGTAGTTGACCACATATTTTATTTCCTTTTTAGGAAGCAATTTTTTCATGACGCCTTTGACTTGGATTATTGACTCAGACAAGTCCATATTTAATTCACCAACATCTTTGCAAAAATTCTAGCCAAGAAGGATGCCATAAGATGCTGGGACGTCAACCACCAAGACAGTCATCTTGATTTTTTTGTCTATGAATGTTGTAAATGCAAATTAGGCATCCTTAATTTTCCCCAACAATTGTACTTGCTTATTTTCCATGGAGAAACATCTACCAAATGTCTTGGTCAGTGTAAGGCCAAGGGATTCAGCCACTTTGGCAAGCATGACATTGTCCGAAGCTCCATAATTAATGATACAATTATTCAGCTAATATCCATTTATTAATAGGGATAAATAGAAAGGCTCTATTTTCCTAAGAGCAATAGGAGGAGCAATGATAAGATTGTTTGGGATAGACATGTTCCTTGGGGGATCATGAGTTGCTTTCTTAGCTTCTTGTCTTGTTGGGATGTTTTGGTTCTTCACACATTGAACCAATTTATCTAACTAATCATGGTTGGACTATAGGAATTCAAATTCATAAATTTAAACTTTGGATTTATTTATATGATCAATAATGTCAAACATTTGAAATGAGATAGGAATAGAGGATGGGAGCTCATCCTTTTGATTCTTGGCAGGAGGAGAACTGGATTGTGGATTTGAAGTAGAAGGTGCAGGGGTATTTGGTGTACTTACCTTTCTTTCAGTCATTAGATCTTTTGGCTGGATAGGTAGAGTACTTCCACACTTAGTAATTGAGATTATTGGTTGAGGTCACTCCTCTATCTTCTCTCTATCAGCTTCCTGAGCTGATTGATTCTTAGAATAGGTGAACACAACATATGATCCCTTCGTTGCATTACCTTCACTTCTAGGTTCATCCTAATAGTTTATGAAACTAATGTTAGAGTCACCAGCTAATTCTTCTTCTTCTTTGGTGAATATATTAGCATCATCTTCAAGGTTTAACTTAGACTGGAATGAAAAACCTGAGTTAGCTTCAAGATATCCAACCACTGAGTTGGTTGGAGGAGCTTCAATGGGAATGTTCCTCTATAGGGGAAGAAGACGATTCAACTACCCTTGACCCTTGGTAGAATTGGCTTAGTATGTCTAATTTTGGAATGTCCTCCTTGGGATATGTTTGTATGTAAGAGTGGATGACGTCCCTTGGGCCATTTATCTTTTAAGAGCTAGTAATTCATTTGCTAGCTTCTACACCATGGGATTAGTAGTGGCTGTAGATGAGGATTCAGAAGAGGAAGAAGATTTACCTCTATTTAGATCTCTCCTTATCTTCCTAGCCAAGATAAGGTCATCTTCTACCTCAATAGCCAAGTCCTAAGCTTCAGTAAGGTCTATCTGGCTAGCACGTCTCAGTTGAAAACTCACTTCAGGTAGTTGTGAGTTGATGAAGAAGAACTTGAGGTTTTCAAGGGTCAGCTGAGTGATTACAAGGATCTTATTCATCAAATTATCAAATTTGGTGATGAAATCCCTCATTCATTTATGAGGTTCCTTCTTCATTTGTGTGAGCTGGGCTAGAAGGGCATGTGCATCTTTTGCAGGTTTGAATCTGGCTTCAAACTTGGCTTTGAGTGTGTCCCAATTAGTCACTGATCTAGCCTATAGATGGTAGAACCAATCTACAATAGTACCTTGTAATGTCTCCATGAATAGTCTAATTGCTACATCCTCAAATTCCATGCCTATCACACTGAAGGCTATGCTAAAGGCTGCAATGTGTTCATTAAGGTCAACCTTTCCATCACAAAATAATTTGGGGAAATACTTCCTTGAACTGCATGGAAGCTCATGCAGGGGTGGAGTAAGATTGAGTGGGCCAAAAGAGTTACCCCAGGGGCCTTGAACTGCCATGAGTGGATTATTGAAAGTAGGGATAACAAATTTGGGTGGTGTATGTATAGGCAAAGTTCTGATAATAGAAAAAGAAGTAGCTCTACTTTGTGTTGGTGACCTGGTGTTGGTAGGAGGAAGACTCCTAGTTTTTTGAAGGTGATGTTGTGGAGGAAACAACTCAAAATTGCTTTGTTGCACCAATTCAAAAACAAGGTCAACAACACCTTGGGCTTTCTAGCTTCTGGTATAGCATGAAGTTGCTAGATTGTAGAACAAAAATAGGAAAGAACCGGTCCTACTCCATCTTGAAACTTGAGGCTTCAAACTACGTGTTTGATTCCCAGTAGAGTCACCAAAAACTATTGGGTGAATATTTTTGTGACCAGCTAATTGGTGAGCAAAATAGGTCCTATCACCATATTAATAGGGAGATTGATCGGCCAGATGTGCATGTTTACTACATCAAAAGGGGATAAATCTCTCCTCTCATCAAGGGGAGGTTCCCTATCAAGTATACGGAGGTATATAACATTATATATATATAAGTAGAAAATAAGACACAAGGGTAGGACAAACCATCCATCTCTCTTTTTTCAGAGATGATGCTAACAAATAGAGGAGAAATCTTGGGAAACACTGAAGACACTTCTCTTCTTTCAAAAGTATTCTTGTAGGAAACAACATGAGTCCTTTTAAGGAACAAGTAACCGATAACCAAAGTACAAAATAACCAACAATATAAGATGCAGCATAAAGTCTCTACCTTAACTACCCAAGAGAGAGATATGAAGAACAATGGGGGCACAAAGTCATCCCAAGGTCCTTTACACAGGAAAAATAAAATACAAACACACTGAAGGTACTTTTGGGGGCACAAAGTTGTCCCACAGTTGGTCTTTAGGACACCTTCCTAACCACTTCCACTAGTTCTACTTGTTAGATCAAATGAACAAGAACACTTCTAGGAAATAGACATACGAACAATTCCCTAAAAAACATAGGCTATTTCCAGCACAAAGTCTGAAAAGGTCATTTTCTTATTCAAATGAAGAAAAATGATTAACAATCTGAGCTCAAAGTCTCAGTGAATGCTTTTCAATTTGGGCAGAGTTTTTTTTCTCTAAGGCAGAAAAAGATCCTTATAACAATTAGAGAGATTACAATATATAGAGGTCGAAAGAGGTTTGGCACATTTATCCCATGGAGTAGCTCATGTTGTGCATGTAATGATTTGAATGTACTTTTAGTTCTATATTTTAACTCGACTATCATCCCCTGGAACTAGATGATCCTCTTAGTTCCCTCTCTTGATTTCACCGTTATTCACTTTGCCTTTATTCCCAAACAAGTCATGTCTTTTAAAGGCTCGAGAAATTTGTATCCATGTTTCTAGGTTCAAGAGGTCTATTAGATCTAAATACTGTGTTGACACTCTGGATCTTTCGTATTATTTCCTCCACTTTACAGTGATTAGGGCTCTCACACTTAAGTCTAAAAAAATCAACAGACACTTCATTGCCATCAATTTGGCATCCTCAGGTCTACTATCATTTGAAACATATCTCATGTGTGGATATTTCTAGTTCTTTTCTTCATCGTTCCTCCTTTCATAGCTATTGAATTGGGTCCTTAAATTTCCTCTCTATTCTTTGGTCACTTTCTGCTAAAAAATTGACACGTGGCAACATCCACTTAGAAACATGTGAGGACACGTGGTAGCTTCCACTGCTATTAGAGGCTTTAGAAACATTTTTTATGAGTCTAGTGGAAGATGACATGTGGAGTTCTCCACTACACTTTAGTATCCTTTGAAAACACTTAGGACTTATTTTAGATTCATGTGGATGATAACACGTGGTGGTCTTTGCTATGCTCTAAAAAATGCTTAGGAGAAGCTTATAAACTTGTTCAAAAATCAGATGCAGACATGTGTCACTCTCCACAGAGTTATAAATGAATAGGTGGTGGCTTCCACTTGTATCTGGAGAGTTAGGTGGATGATGACACATGGTGCATTTTTCTTTCTTCGACAGCTCACTGGGGGTCCACCATAATCTTTATGAAAACAAGAAATAGGAGGGAGAAATTGTAGAGATTGACACTTATCAGCTTCCACCAAACTTTACAAGGGACACGTGGCATGTTCCATGGCTTCTTTGAGAAATTTTTATTGATATAGGCTTTTAAACCTATTAGAAATTTAGAATCACAGATGTAGATACACGTCGCTCTTCCTGGAGTTATAACAAAAAAAGGTGGCAGCTTCTGCTTGCCTCTTTAGAATCTTGCAGAGTATGACACGTGGTGGCTTACACTAAGCTTTTAGATGCCTTTGAAAATTATTTGGGACTTATATTAGTTTCTCATGGAATATGACACGTGGTGGCTTCCATTTCATTTGATGAGAGACATGTGGCAGGTTCTGCTGCTTTGATACTATGTCTCAATGGATGACATGTGGCAACATCTGCTATGACTTTTATGAAGGACACATGGTGGCATCCATCACATTTTATAAAAACTATAGAAATATGTAAAACTCATTTGGATTAATGTAGATGATGCCACTTAGAGTGTTTCTCTTAAATTATAAATGATACATGGCAGGCTTTGTGGCTCTTATAATCAAAGTGAAATGGGTCTTAAGAGACAACACTTATCAACATCCATGGGATTCTGTTGGGATTTTGTCTTAGTCCATTTGTTTGCCTTGGTCAATTTTTTCCATGGGAATTCCCTTCGCAAGGGAACTTGTGTCTTTGACTCTTGGGGCACTCCTTTGAACTTTGTCGCTTGAACCGACCGATCGAACCAATTTTGGTTCAACGGTTCAATGGTTCAATCCCTTGTTTCAGCTGAGTCCTTTTGATCTTCATTGAACCAAATGTGTGGAACCTATTGAACCTTGAACCTATTGAACCTTGATGAAGCGCTTAACTCTTGTCAATGATGTTGAACCTTTGAACTTGTTGAACCAAAATTAAACCATTCCCAAAAATGACTAAGTGTTGGAAACTGATTCTTTTGATTGAACCTCCCTGTAGAAGCCTTTGAACCTGTTAAACCATTAGTCCTTTGACTGAAAAATCTTGAATAATTCCCAATTTTTAAATCTTAAAATAATTTTTTGAAATGAGAAGAGATATTTGGGTCTTTGCAAGACCAAATAGCTTATATGTTGTCCTAAAAATGAGTGACATTTTTTGGGTACAACAAGTATTTTATTCCTCTATTTGTAGATTAGGAGTCTATTTATATGATGTAGGCAAAGATTTATATGGTGGGGTGGACTTTATTGTGGAATATTGCATGAGTTTCTAATGGTAAGATGGAGATATTTGTGGTTTTTTGATGGAGAAGGTAGTAGGATACCTTGGTAAAGGATGAGTTTCTTATGTTGTGGTAGAATATAGTTTTTGGTAGGATTTTTTTGTTATGACTTGTGTTGTGGAATTAGCATCCATATTTTGTAAATTAACACATTATCCTCATCCAACACCATGTGCTTTGAGTCTTTAACTTCTAGATAATCATACATAAAATGAGTCTTGTCTTATGAATTGTGGTCATTTTGTTAGATGATGATTTAGTTTAAGGTTTTCCACTTTTTTCATTTTTATTCTTATTGAAATTTATGTGGATTTATACATCTTCCACCTTATTACTACTAGCTCCACCAGAGGATTCATTTTCTAAGCCACTTATTCTTATTATTTCCCATACTCCTATTCGTACTAGGCCTATCACGCACCTTTATTATTCTACAATTTTAACCTATATGATATTTTACATTAAAATTACCCATTTTTTTATTATTTGGGTGTTAATAATGGTCAAGCCATCATTTGACACACTTTCATCATTTTGTTTAACCCTAAGTTGAATAATACAAATATAGGGTTAATAATATAGATATAACTCAAGCAAAAGAGTGATAAACTAATCTAGAGTAGACCAATTAATTGTAAACTCAAATAAATGAATATTCCAAATTATAATACTGAGACATGCTAATTATAAAAATTACCAAACTTTGAATATGTTAAATTGATTGAAATACCAAATAGAAATGATACTTAGATATGTTTACTGTATGCAAATAGATCTAAACTAGAAATAGGTGGAAAGTATGTAGGATCAATCATCATATTATGTAAATTTTACTTATTTAGTTCTAAATACTATAATTAGATATGGACACTATCATTGACACTAGTGTCTAACTTTGATGAATATGCCTTGGATGGAATAATGGATGGATTTTGATGCAATAAAATTCACTAATATAGGTTTGCTATTATCTTTTTGTTGATATATTTAGATATGGGATATAGACTATCACAATCTATAAATTGATCATACCCTAGCTCTTTACCCTTATTCACCCTTACAATAAGTTTATAAAAAATGGTTTAGTAGTTTCATAGTTTGAGCTAACCTCAATTACACCTTCATCACTGAGTGTTGCCTACATAGACAATACTCAAACTAGGGCCTTAGACATATTTAGTTATCCCCTATGTGTGGGAGTGTGTGTGCATAAGGGTGAAATAAACTATATGAAGATGCATATAATTATCTATATTGTAGCTTTAAAAATATCACTCATGGGTTATTATTTGAATTATTTATACCTTTTATATGACTTATTCTATGAATGATAAATAAATAGTGATGAATAGGGAAAGATGACTCAGTTATGCAATTGATTAAATGAGATTCGGTAGGTGTTTAATTGATATTTAATAGATCCTCAATGAGAAGGCTTATACATGTATTTATAAAACATCTTTTGAGAATATCTCATGGTAGGGTTAAATAAGATACAAAATCTAACCCATAGGTTTTGAAACATTTTAAATTTGGATTGCTTTTGACAACTAGACACTAGATAAGAATTCAGACACTATCATCAATGGAAGTGACCCTATATGGCTGGTAGTATCTAAATGGATTAAAAAAATGTATGGATATAAAACTAACAATGCATGATTTTTACAAATTTTTAAGATTTTTGTGTAGTGTAGGAGACTAGGGTCATAAAAATGTCATGGATCTAACTAAGAGATAATCATTTAGGCATAGTGAGATGGTGAATGCAACCCTTTTTACAACAAGGAGGTCTAGAACGAAAGGGTATAACCCTAAATGATATTTTTTAAATATAAAATTTTGATATGATATAAATATTTAGTTTTAGCATCTATATTTCCCCTTTAATATAGTAATTCTTAAGGATGAAATTACAAGTTTAAAAGAAAGAAATGTGTATTTGGGTATGTGAAACACACCTTGACTTTGCTTGAGCCCACTCTGAGTGTGTTTTTAGTCTATGACATGTAACCAAGAGCAAGTTATAGTATAAATCATTACATACAATCATAAATTTTCAATAATTGAAATTCTTGGAAAAAAAGAGTAAGGAAAGAGTACATGTGTGTCAATGCAACCATGTTGCCTCTTGATGCTTTAAATTTGTAACTATGCCTATTTATGAATAATCAAAGCTAGAAGAGGTTTAAATATTTACCTTGGATAATTTAAAATGAATATTTTAAGGAATTATTCCCCTAGTTCTATGTGAGGATGAGTTGTGACATAGCCAAATCACATAACTCAAGTGTGAATATGTAGTTTGGCGAGGGTGAGTGATTTAATCAACTCATCCAATAAATATAGTGAGGTTGGACGATTTTATCACTATAAACTAAAAAAGTGGTGATGTTGAATGATTTAATCAGTTAAAACTATAAAATGAGCAAGTTGTTATAATAGAAAAGGCTTGATATCATTACATCTGGGTGTAATAACTGTATCCTAGTGAAAATTACAATTGGTAAATGTTTTGTTTTTTGGTGAAATAACAAGGAATATGCACCTTTAGTATGTCTTATTTGGAGTATATGTGTCATAAATTTGAAATATATATTTCAAATCTATGCCAAATTAGTATAATGAATATAATTATGACCCAAGTGTATATCTGAATCATGAAATTGAACTAGATATTATGCAAATATGGAGGTTTATGACACCCCCACTGAAATCTAAAGATATTTATTAAGTGTGTAAGTGTGGAGGTCATGAATTTTAGGACATTACCCCAATAAACTATAAAAATTATTAATATGTGGAGGTCATTCTTCTATAACATGCTCCTACTAAAATACCCCCATTTTGATGTAAGGGAAATAGAATCTGGTAGTTACCTTACTTCAAAATGGTAAGGTAGTTGTATAATATGTGTATGAATTATGTATCATATAAGACTAACACATATAATTAGGTATATCAATGAATATCATAGTATTTGATTACATCAAGTCATAAGATGCATGATATGATGGAAACATCTATGGAGTAACAATACAAGATCAACAAATAAAAAAGCACACACATAAGAGCACTCAATATAAAGAAAAATAATGGTCCAAGGAGACTAAATATAAGGGTCAGGCTTAAATTACACACAATTTAAAGGGATGACATATTTAAATTTCTAAACAACATAGAATGACATATTCAAATGTCAAAGTCAACATACAATGGTATATGGACCAACATGCAAGGAACATATTTAAATGTTAGAAGCGGCCGTGCTGAAACCCTAACCTCTGTGGTTGCTTCCTCATTTGATGGAGACCAGATCTCAGTCCAAGGATGGCGGGATCCATGGTGCTAGGGTGCGGCGTAGAAAGCTTAATCTATTATTGCGTGGAACTATATTTCTACCTCAAATTTCTATTTTGTGGCCGTTGTGCTGACCATTACCCTATTCTAAGTGGATCGATGTTTTTTTTTGGAGATATTTTGAATGCCATGGCAGTGATTCCTCTGAGTAAAGGGGGTGATCTCACAAACATTTAGGTGGATGGAATGGGCAGTGGTGGCGACGGGTCTAGGGGTTGGTTCTTTGTTGGTGGTGCTGTCTGTTATGGGCAGTGCATTGGTACATGGCATTGAAATGTTGAGATCTATCTTTTTGCGTGATATTTTATTTTGCTTCAGTCTACCATATTACAAATGGAACCTGGGATGGATCTCTAGCCTGAGTTGGAATTCCATACTAATTTGGTTAGCAAATAAAATAGTGATTGAATGGGGGAAACTTTGTTTCCTCTATGGTTATTGTTTGAGCCATGGCACCCTATTCAGGGAAAAATGGAGAAACCCTAAGCCATGGAGGAGCCCTACTAATTAATATTGATGGGTATGGCAGATCTACCTATGCTATTTTGGCACTTAGGGAGGAAGGCAGGCCATGCAAAGGAAAATTTTGATATCAGCTATTTGTGAGCAATTCCCTTGACATTGTGTTTTTGGGGTTGCTGGTTTGAACCTGGGAGCCCACTCTATTATTTTTGGAGTAGGGCTTTGGTGTCTCCATTTATGAGGTTTTAGGTCCTTGCAAAACCTAGTTTTTAGGTTGTTTTGCCTAGTTTTGTTTAAGTTTTAGGTCCTTGTAAAACCTAGGGAGCCTTTACTGGTTTATATTATTGGTTTTAGGTCCCTGTAAAACCTAGTTTAGTTACTATTTTTCAGTGGGTTTGCCTTTCTTGGCAGTTTGTAATGCTTTATCTTTCTTGATCTGTATAGGGTTTCGGGGCCCCTTCAAAACCTGCTTTTCCTTAATCTAAAACAAACAATAGATTTTATAAAGGAAGTGAAAAATAGCTGAAGTATAAGTATTAATAAACCTACATAAACATATAATCCTAGTCCCTACATATATTTTTTTATAAAAAACATTATTTAACATAATATGTCAAGTACATTGTGAAAAAATATGGGTATGGATATAGACATGTGTAAGAGTTTTTATATAATCTCAAACATGATAATGAATAAATGATAATAAATTAGATATAACATGTATCAATCATGATTAAATAAATATATACCCCTAATGTACTATATTATGTGGGTACATGAGAGGTCTAACATTTGTAAGTGCACATATCACATGTCTTAGTATGCCTATATCACACTGAAAGATGCATGAAACATACATGTATATCGAAATAAATTATATTGTATATAATAACATAAATAAAACAACATATATTCTAAATAAATAATAAAACATGAAAATGATGAATATTTTGTATTTTTGAGTCTATTTGAATGTTTTTGAATTTTCTTGAATTTTTGAATTTTTTTATTTTATTTTTATTTTTTTGAAATTTTTTAAAATAAAATTCTAGCCTATGATGCCATCCAAGGCATAGTGATACGTAGATCCAAAACTAGAATAGGGTACATCAAACTAGTGGAACAACCAAGCATCATGTATATGCATCATATATGTATCTATCTGATTTATGGTACTCTGAATATGTATAATAGGACTCTATGGTCACTAAAAAATAATAAAATGAGTAGGATTTTTTGGAACCCATTTTTTAGTTCTCTATTAATTCTTTGGAGTAAAACTAATCTAAAAATATTTAGTTTATCTATGTAACTAAATATTATGTGTATGAGTAGATAATGATTATGTGGAACCCACTATATATCTTTGGTGCAAATTCCTCTCAAGTATGAGCCACCTAGGAAAAGGGATTGCCTATTTCTTACCCATTAACATAGGATTAACATTAGTAGGTTTGATATTTAGTGGTATTTGAATAAAATTCTCTCATTCAAGTGGATGCTCATATGGAATTCTATAAACTATGAATACCATCTTGGTGTGAATGTATTTAACACACCCATGCACTTTGGAAGGCACTGCATGGATTTTATGTATCTAAACCCATCCCAATAACATATAAAATACTCTTATATATGGTATAACTAAAAAAGTGGTAACCAAATGTTTTGGACCAGCTTATAAAGGTAAATATATATCAATAATAATATGTTATGATGTCCCATCAAATTCTCTGACTACTTTGGTATAATGGGATAAATCATCATGTGTATGTTCTAAATATGTAAGTAATGTCATACATTCTTACTAGAATCATTATGAATCATAACACAATGTATATGTTGGTGGTCAAGGTAGGCTTGAATAGATAATAAATTAGGATTTGAGTCATCATCCACTATTTCATTGTCATCAAATTTAATAAAAGGTATTTAAACCATAAGAGGTATTATGTGTGTATAATTTCCAATAATACCATCTAATGGGTGCCCATAATGTGATGGAATAGGGTGTGCCTTATATAAAATTTACATTTTTGTATCTTTCTTATAATTATCCTGAAAAGGATTGTTAAATATCTTATAATTCTAGTGATCACATGGTTGTGAATTTTAATTCTTTGGAAGCTAATCAAAGGTAAAATTTTGGTCATCAATAAGATCTTGGATATTATACTTTAAGGTATAACATATGTTCATAAAATTCCTAAATCCTTGGTGATAATCACAATATGCATTAACATCAAATATTTTAGGTAGAGATCAAATCATATCAACCTCTATAGGAGGAAGGAGAGGTATGAAATGACACTCCATAATCTTCTAAAGTAAACTATCTCTTAGGTTTATTTTGTTATTTTTGGGAATAATGAGGTTTTATTCCTGGTTAAATAAATAGGTCTATGTAATTTAAATCAGTAATAATATGAAGGAATTAAGTTACTAATTTGTATAAACATATTTGTATTTTTGCCTTTTTAAAATATAGTAGTAAATAAGATAAACCTAACTTAGCTTATTATGAATGATCCAAACTGAGATAGGGTCTGATACTAGAGGAATAAGACTAGGAAACTATTAGAAACTAGATCTTGAGTTTCATTTCTAGATTGGATAGGAGCATCAAAAGTGGGACACCCTAGTGTCTACTATTGTAATATTTTTTTAGTGCTATTGTCTAGATGGTCTGAGATTTTTGGGTTTTGTTCGGTAGGCCTATGTGACCCTATCAATGAAATATTGAATCCAGGAAACTTAATAAGCTCCTTATGCATCTATTTTTAATATTCAAATCCATAAGAGCTCTTTGTACTTGAAATTAAATGGAAAATTATAAAATATAGATAAGAGGTTAGTTTGTAAAGGATACACTAGACATACTTCACACCTTGTGTGTGGGCAAGTTACTTACATACAATTACTCTGAGGAGGGATCAAGCTAATGTAGTTCTCCCATTAAAGTGCTTGGTGTAATTGTGTATGATAAATGTAACTAGATGAAAAATTGGATGTAGTTTTAATGGATAGGGACTGATGCAAAGGTTTGAATATGCTTAAAATGATCTTGGAAGGTTGTATGCAAAGAATAGGGAAGAGTGATTGAGTGTACTTTCTTGTATTCTTGCTTCTTTCTTGAAAATGAGTGTCAACTCTTCTAAATGGAAATTGAATAGACTTTTATAGGGAAATAAATGATTATGGATTAAATGAATTCACATTAGGTCGACAATAAAAAGGATAAGGATATGAAATAATATGATTGTTAGGACCAGTTTTGCACTTGGACAATAGCACCAAATCAGAACACCCTAGGTTTTAGTGCTCCTATCCAAATTGGGAACTATTATCTAGAGGGAATGATACCTAGGGGGATACTTATAGGCCTAAAATATCTACCTAGGTCTATAAGGGTTAAGTTTGGAAGGCTATAGATGACTAAGAATCAGTGAAAGAATATCCTAGAAGGGTGGTGTAAGCAAGTAGGAAGACCTATGGATTGGATGTCATTAACCATGCTTAAGTCATCTAATTTTGAATTTTATACGACTAAATTCCCCCACCCCCCTTTATTGTATTGATGCATCAAAGTGAAATACTAGGATAAATAAAAATAAAAATAAAAAGCATACCTGAGCTTACCTTTAAGGGAGAAGCTGATGAAGTTATGTGATGTTGGATGTGCATGGAGAGAGTACATTGTGAAGTTTGAATCTATAATGAAACATAAAAGTATATTAGTTGTTAATAGGTACACTATATCTAAAATAAGAACATACAAAATTTGAGTAAGAGGAATAAAAAGGAATAAATACACCTCATCGTGTATGTGAACTAATACAAAACTTGTTGTGATGTTGGATTATGATGGATGATGCTATATATGTGTTGAATCAAGAGTAATATCATGATAGAGCTGAGTGCTCAATTCCTTGGAATGTGGCTCAAGAATGCAAAGGATATACCTTTGGATCCATCATCACCAACTAAGTGAAGCTAACTAATCCTGCATGTGTTAATCGATGTCTAGACTGTATGTCCAATCCCTTTGAATAGGTGGCTTAAGAATACAAGGGCTGGCCCTTTGGCTCCATGATTGCCCCATGAATTGAAGATATGAAGTGATACTGATATATAATATATTTCATATGAGATGGATCACGAATTTCATGGATGTTATATAAATATAATAATGTGATGTGGATAGCCTGAATGTATGATGGAAACTAGGCCACTCTTGGCCATTTTGAAAGATGGAGGTTAGGCTTGTATGAAAGCCACTCTAAAACTGATAAAATATGCTTATGTGAAAACTAACTTGGGAAATTGGGTATTTGGGAAGTTAAACTTGTATAAAATTTTAACTTAAGAAATGATGTAAACCACCTATATATGGATTAAGGCATGCAACTACTGAGAATTCCTGGGTAATAAACTAAACTCAGAAACAAAGAAGACCAATATGCCACACACATTTCCCCCAATCACTAGTGTCTAAAACATGGATTCTAATTTAGAAGTTATGTTAACTACCTAATATAAAATTGGAAGTGAGAGTTATCATTTCATGCATGATACCCACTTATATCTATATTTCATGAGAAAACTGTAGTGAAACTACTGATTTTGATTGATTTGGATGTGTAAAAACTATAGTTGAGATGAAATTTTTTCCTATTTCTAGAAAACATGAGTGTTTTTCTTCCTATACATGAGTGTAAAAATGAGGACACCCCTATTTTTGGTGCTACTATCCATTTCTGACACTATTTTCTTATGCAAAAACTAGTTGTTGATCTATAATTGTCCATATTTTTCTTCTCTATTCTAATTGGTTTGACCTTTGGATTATGAACTGGGTGTCTAAATTTCATTGTTTCAACTATTAGGAACTTTGATCTATATGATAAAACCTTTATTTATTTCCCCCTCTTTTGAGATTAGGAATGATTAAACTTGAAAATGACTACCCTTAGAAGAAAGAGCCCTACAAGTGTGTTATGCTACATAGATACATGATATAACAATGATAATTGACAAATATCTTGAGATATAACAATATTTGTATTGAGAGATTGTTAGATCAATAGGGGCATTCCTAGATAGATGTAACAAAGTGATAACATGTGAAATGTATTGAACTATAACTATAAATGTTATATGTTAGATGTTAATTGTTCATTTTCAAAGAGGGATGGAGCATGATGCCCAACACAACATCCAATAAAGTAAGGTAAATACATGATATGGATCATGGCATTGAAAACAAGAAAAAGCAATAGGCATACAAAGCAAGAAGCATAAAAGGCTGTCCAAGGGAATAAGAAATTGAGGGACATGGGCACATGTAACTCATACTAAAAATCAAACATACAAGAAATGTTCAAATGTTGCATGCACATACCATAGAAACAAACACTACTGGTACAAGGGCCACAGGCACATAGAAAAATACAGGCAAGGGACATTGGAAAATCTCCAAAGGTACACACACATGAATAGAAGAAAAGGACATTAGAAAATTACCTAAGTAAAAAATAGGAGACACAAAGGAATTAGAGATGCAATCACATCAAGCTATGCTAAGCAAGGAATAAAAACATGTAAATATTATAAAATGCAATCACATCTAACTAATCAAAGCAAGAATGGAAAGCATGCAAGATATGAAGTGTAAGTCTAGGTATATGTTAATAAATACACAAGTGAAATATAATACTAAGTGTCGATGTGTTAATCTATGTAAGCTAATAATTAATGTATGCTAACATGATAACTAGAGTGTGTGGTGTATGAATGACATAACTTGGATGGTGTAGTCATGTAAAAGATGCCTCCAAATGGGTATGTTTATCGAAGTGTGGCTTAAATTTAGATTTAGGATGCCCCATCAATGGGTAGAGTGAAGAATCAAGTATCTAGATGTCATTACACACACTCAAATTAGATTAAGTGAAGCATGTAGATAAATCGATAAACAATAAGCATTGAACAACAAACGTAAATCCTAGCATGATATTAGCTATGTAAAAAATGGATAATGTGTAAAATCAAGTTTTTTTTGGTGTTTTTACATTTTTTAATGGTTTTATATTTTGATATGAGTTATGTACAATCAAGCATAATGATATTATGTATAATAAATACTGAGAAACTATGTACAAGTAAGCAAAAAGAAACTATGTACAAGTAAGGCTGAGAAGGGACGATACTAACTGATGAATCTCATGGGAGACTCTATATCATGGTGTCCTATATCAAACAAAGGATTAATTAATGATTATGAAGCATGAGGTAATTGATACAAATATGACTCTAGATATTCAAATTAATTATTGATATCTTGGAAATCATAATAATCTGTATTACTCCACTCATTATTATCATCTATATTTTGAACCAATAGAATGTTGGTGTTGAATTTTATTATATCTAGATCTTTTCCTTTGATAAATTATGTCTATGAATGATTTTCCTTAGGATGTTCAATAAATCCAAAACCTTGGTGACAAACATTATCAACTACTAGAGTAGGAGTAGTGATGCCTTGAGCCTACTTTCCTAACCCTTGACCTTGATAATCAAGCCGTTGTAAATATTTTTGACCAAACCCATACTTATTTGAAAGTTAAGCCTCATTTTGGAGAGGTAGGTGTGTATATTTTTATTGCTTTACCTATGATTTAGTTAGTATTTGTTGATTTGATTTTAATTTTTGATCTTTTTGTTGTTTTAAGTTATGCTTTGGTAACCACTTTTATACCATTTTTGAATTTTACCGTTTATGAATGTGTTTATATGTTACTATGGATTACTTGATTGATTCCCCTTGTATAGGGTCCTTATTATAAATTATCTATTATATATGTTGTTTTAATGTAAAACATGAATATGTGTGATTCCCATGCATTCTATGATATGCATAATAATATCTGAATCTTCTCATTAGATGTAGAGGAGGTAGTTTCATCAACTTAGATTTAATCATTTCCCTTAGTACCTCACTTGAAATATTATGTGACCTTTAAATTATTTTTGAATCACTAGTTTTAGAGTTACTTTATTTTGATTTCATATTTTGATATGTAACATTTCTTTCAACCAATTGACTAGGTGAAGGTGCATATACATGATTGACACTAGGGTGCTTTTGAGTTTTTTGTATTACAATTTTATTTTCCAATGTTTTGATATTTTCATGTAATAAATGATTATATGTTTGTAAATATGAAATTATCTTGCTCATACTGGTGATTTGATCCCTTAGAGTCTCATAATTACAAACCGTAGTTTATTTTGGAGGAGTGATACCATGGACCTAGTTAGAGGGAATGTAGCTATCACCCTCATCAAGGAGAGGAGGATAAGGGATTTATTTCCTCTGCATAAAATATGGTATTGAAACAAGAGTATCCAAAGATGCATATAGGATAAAATTCATATAAGTGGAGTTATAAATTAGATTGCAATATGATTATAGAGAACATTCCATATGACAGATAACAAACAAGGGTAGAGAGTATGGAACTTTGCATTGATGCATAAAGAATTTTGACATGTGTTATGATATGTCTAATGTGTTTAGCCTAATAAAAATGTAAATTTTTCCATGTGAGAGTAGAGAGAAAAGGATAGAGAGAATGGAATTTTTCACTAATGCATAAAAAAGTTTGACTTGTAGCATGACATTTTAAACATGTTTAGTGAAATAAAATTTAAAATTATTTCAAATGAGCAAAAGAGAATATGTAAAATGAATTTTGTAATATCATCCCATATAATGAAACATAAGCATGAAATTCAAAAAATGAATATTTGTCCTAGCATATGATAGACTTCATCATTCATTTACATGATAGGGCCCATTATGATGTCCTTGTTATTTGCAAAAAATGTAAGAAAAATTTGTAGACAAGTGAGAATCACTTTTTCAATTTGATTATGGATGTAATGTGATACCTCAATAATAAAATAGGTGTTATTAAATGTAACTAGGTATTTAAAAATGATAGTTTTTCAATACACTATGAATTTTTGAAATTAAAATTGAATTTTTGATTTAAATATGCAAGTAAAAAATTGAAAAGTTTATGGGAAAATGTTTGATTTAATGGGACATAGTAGATACAACTAGGGTTTTAATGAAAATAAATTTTTGAAAATTACTATTAATTTTTGAAATTTGAAGTGATTTTATGATTTTAATATGCAACTAAAAATTCAAAAAATAATTTGGAAAATTACAGTAAAATTACTGGGAGATAGTTGATGCAACTGGGGTGTTTGAATTATTTTTTATAAAAATTAGTATGATAATTTTAAAAATTTTATATGAATTTATAGAAAATTTGTATAAATTTTCTTGGAAAATTTAGGAAAAATTAGAAAATATTTCTAAAATTAGTAATATACTTTTCCTAGTGTTTGGAATGTGTTTGTATGTAAAAAGGACCTAATATGTGCAAACTAGGGTTTTAAAAAAATATTTGATAATTTTAAAACTAATTTGTTTATTTATAATTTTTAAATAGAGGAAAAATAATGAAATTATTGAAAAAAGTATAAATAATTTACACTAGATTTTTTAGGGTTTTTGTGCAAAATTCGAAGTCAGGTTCACCAAATGTTTTGTTATTTTAAAAATAATGGGGTTTTGTTCCTAGTTAAATAAATAGGTCTAAGCAAAGTAAATAATTAAATAATGTGTAATAATCAAGTGAATAATTTGTATAAATAGATTTGTGTTTTTGCCTTTTCTAAACATAGTAATAAAGAAGAGAAATATAACTTAGCTTATTCTGAATGATCTAAACTGAGACTAGGTTTGATATTGGAGGAATAGGACTAGGAAATTATCAAAAGTTGGATCGTGAGGTTTTTTTTAGATTGGAAAAGAGTAAAAAAAGTGGGACACCTTGTTGTCTAGTGTTGTAGACTTTTTTCAACATTGTTGTCTAGGTGGTATGAGCTTTTTGGCTTCTATTCGACAGGCCTATGTTACCCTGTCAGTGAAATATCAAAGCCTCAAAGCCTACAAAGCTCATTGTGAATTTATTTTTAATATTAAAATACCTAGGAGCTCTTTGTGCTTGAAATTCAATGGAAACTTATAAAAAATAGAGAAGAGGTTAGTGTGTAAAGGATAAGTTAGACATACTTCACACCCCATGTGTGGGCACACTACCTACATACCAATACTCTAAGGAGGGATAAAGCTAATGTAGTTCTACCCTTGAAGTGATTAGTTTAATTATGTATGATAAATTTAACTATATGTAAAACTTGATGTACTTCAGATGGCTAGGGATTGATGTAAAGGTTTGAATAAGCTTGAAATGATCTTGGAAGGATGTATGCAGAGAATAGGGAAGAGTTCTTGAGTGTACTTGCTTGTATTATTATTTCTCTCTTGTAAATGAGTGTCAGCCCTTATAAATGGAATTTTAATTTCCTTTTATATGTAAATTAATGATCATGGGTTAAATGAATTCACATTAGACCAATAATAAAAAGGATATGGATATAAAGAATATGATCGTTAGGACCAATTTTGTACTTGGACAATAGCACCAAAATCAAGACACCTTGGGTTTAAATTCTCCTATCCATGTTGGGAATTATCATCTAGAGGGAATGAGACTTGGTGGGATGTAACTTGGCTTGAAAGAGTTTCTTGGGTCTGTAAGGGTTAAGTTAGAAAGGTTGTGGATGACTGGGAGTTAGTGAAAGAATAACCTAGAAGGGTGGTGTAAACAAGTAGGAATACCTATGGATTGGGTGTCATTAGCCATTATTAAGTCATAAATTTCACATTTTATATGACTAAAAGGTTACTCATGTAATATTCTAAATTGTATTTTATTTGCATTGGATAAGATGAGTCAATCGGGTTACTATGACACTACATTAACCATTGTGGTTCTTTCCTTTTTAGGCTATGTAAGTTTTAGTTTGTAGCTTGTTTTGATATGATTTTTTTTATTTTATGTATTTGGTGTGTTTTATACATATTTAAGCTTGTTCAATGAAATAAGCTTCATTTCATGATATAGAATAATATATCATAAGTCATAAAAACATCTTAACTTATTGAAATTAATGAACTCATGTAATAGGGAAAGCAAATTTTTCTTGAATATTTATTGAATTTATTTATCTACCATTGTATTTATCATTTTGGCCAACATTTTTACATATCTCAAAACATATTCATTGATAGGTTCATTGGTTTCTTATTTGATTTTCACAATTTGAGCATATATCATCTTTTTAGTGATGTTAGAGAAAATTGATATAAAATTATTCATCAAAGGTTGAAATGATCTTACTGATTGTATTGGTAAATAATACAACCATGTAAAGCATATTCCTTTAGGCTCCTTGTAAATAATTTGGTCAAAAGTTATCATTGGAGGCATAATTAAGCCATGCCACATAGAAATGTTAGAGATGTTGTTTAGGATCACCCTTTCCATCATAAAATGTGAAATTGGGTGTATAAAAAATAGTTAGAAAAGGGAGAAAATATATTTTAGGTTCAAGAGGATTATGTAACACATATTTTGAATAAATAACATGATGAGACTTGAAGGTATTTCATTCAATATTCCTAACTTTGTCTTCAAAATATTTTATAATTTGGAGAAGGGATTTCACTATAGACCCATTAGGATTTAGAGTAGATAGTTGAGAAACCACTAAATGAGATTTAAACATGGTTTGAGTTGATATAGGCATTGTAATTTGTATTTGTGTTAAAATATTACATAGCCCCATGGTAGATATAGTAATAGTATTTTGGTCCTCAGGGATCAATGGTTTGAAAACATAATCCATACCCCCACTATATGTAGGAATAGATGATGTGCTTGAAGAGAGGGGTAAGTCATTTGTGCCTTTTTATTTTTAAGTTTCCAATATGATTTTGAGGATCATCACGATCCTTAGGATTTTGATGAATACACTCTCGAAACATGGTCATAGCTTTCACTTGATCTTGATATATTTGTGTATGTTCATTATTTACATTAGATTCAATTTTTTCATGATCAAAATCATTTTTTTTGATAAAATTTTCACAATTTTATTTATTATCATAATTTACACTCTCATTAGGCATAGGATTTGGTACTTAATTTGTTTGAGACATATTAGGTGATAAAATAGGAAGATCCAAGTGTTTAATAGAAATACCAAATAATCTAAGGATATGCTTATATTACATAAAAATAATAAAATAAATATGAAAAAATAAAAAAACAAGAAAAAAAATCAAGACGCTGATACCCTAGGGCAAGCTAGGATTTGCATAAAGAGATAAAAAGGTTTAGGTTCACCAAATGTTTAAACCTAAACTGAATATTATGGGGATAGGTTTAGGAATATATAAATATCTCAATAACAAGGGTGATAAACTAATATATAACAAGATAATTAATTTCAAACTTAGATAAATGAATATTTAGAAATATAGTAGTAAGATATACTAAGTATATAAAGTACCAAATTTGAAAAATGTTGAATTGATTTCAATACCATATATAAATGATACTTAGTTGGGTTTACCATGCACAAGAAAATATAGACTACAAACATGTATAAATTATGTAGGATCAATATTCTAGACTAGTCATTAGATTTAAGAAATTACACTTCAGTATCTATAAACACCATTGTTAGATCTAGATACTACCATCAATGCTAGTATTTGTCTGTAATGTTGATGTATAATATGGAATAATAAATAGATATTGATGTGAATAAATTTATTTTTCTAGGTTTTATATCACCTTTGTGATGATATATTTATATTTTAGATATAGTTTGTGACTCTTTGCTAATTTATCTAACCCTAGCTCTTCACCCTTCTTCATCCTTAGAATGAGTTTTCTAAAAATGCATTAGTGGGTTCATGATGTCAAGCTAACCTTAATGACCCCTCTATCACTGAGCACTAAATACATAGCTAATACTCCAAGGAGAGCATAATATTTATGTAGTTCGCCCTTATGTATGGAAGTTTTTATGCAAAATGGTGAAATATACTATATGAAGATACATGCAGTGATCTAGATTATAAATTAAAATATATCACTCATGGGATGCTATGTGAATGCTTCATAGCTTTTATATGAATGTTACTATGACTAATAAATAAATAGTGATGAATAGGGTAGAATAAATCAGTTGTGCAATTGATTGAATGATTTTTGGTAGGTATTGGATTGGTATGTGATATATCCTCAATGACAAGGCTTCAACTTATATTTATACCACACATTTTGACAATATATCATGGTAGGGTTCAATAAGAAAAATAGGCTAACCCATAAGTTTCAAAATATATGATATTTGGATGAATTTTCAAATTGAAAAACTAGATAAAGATTTAGACACTACTATTAGTGGTAGTGTCCCTCTATGGTTGGTATGTCAATAGGGATAGAAAATAGATATGGATATAGAATTGATAGTGCAAAATGTTTATAAGGTTTTAAAATTTATATACACTATAGGAGAGATGGATCATTAGAATGTTATGGATCAAATCATGAGATAATAATTTTGAATTAGTGATAGGGTGAATGTGAGACTTTTAGTAACATGGAGGTATAGAAATGTAGGGTAGAGACCTTATAGATATTTTTCAAATGTATAAGATTGAGATTCTATAAATATTTAGTTTTTGTATCTATATATCTATAACTAAATTGGAAGGATATCTCAATAGTTACTTGTGTAGTATGATACCCCCATTGATATGTGCACTAGTAATTTTATTATATTATGCATTATGTACCCTCTTTAATGCATTTTAGAGATAGTGCATAGAAAATACATATGAAAATTTAATCCACTCAGACATATTATTATATTTTTAAAGGATTTTTTCAAGAGAATGGTGCCTCAAAATTTTGAACTTAGTGTAATCCTTATATACCTCTTGAACTACCTTGGGTATAAACCATTCTTCTCTAAAATCTAAAATCATGTTGTTAGCCTAATTATCCATTTTGATTTAATAAAATATAATACATGTGATTGTGAAAATATGGTTTAGATATCATTTTATGTGTGAATTATCTCCTATTGGGTGCATTTAAATATGCTTAATTTATCTATCTAGAATGTTAACCTCATATGATACTGGTAAAATAATAATTGCACCCTATCTAGATGTGTCAACAACCCTATGGGCCTATTTGCACCCTATATTATTTCATAGCACTATATTTAGAAATATTAAATTGAACATTATATTTACCCATATGGTGTGTGGCGCACACATATTTTTTCTAATGTTATCCCAACTAACAGTTACACAAAATTTATGTTTATTAGGTGCACTACCATCTTTGTAGCCTGATCAACATTATTTGTAATTTTAAACATTTATATCTCTTTCTTATATTTTAAAAGCTTATCCACCTTGTCCATCGCCTAGTTATTAGATAGTGATAACTAAATATCTTCATCAGATCATGGTAGACTTGTAAATATATTTATGAACATAGGATACAACATCAAGTGATGCTTGAAAATGCAAAACCTGTCCTTATGAATGAGAAATTTTTTAAATATTTAATATTTTGTATTTATGAACTATGGTAGCTCAAATAATAATAAAAATCCAAATTTATCCTATTCTATTTTAATGCATGCATTGGACTGCACCATTCCATTTATGCCTACACTTCAACTTATCACTATGAAATACTTCATAAATTATATTTCATTCTTCCCCCACTATGGTTTTTTTTTTATACTATATATTAATTTACCTTTGATTCCCGATCGTCCCCACTTAAACATTCCTTTCCTTACTACATCTATGAGAACTACACTTATTTAGATACTTCATTGATGAAATATACATTAAGATATGATGGATCTATAAATTTAATGTGATTTTTACTACATGACACAATAGAAATACAATTATTCTTTTGAAACATTCTTATCTGAAAGTTGTTGTGGCATATCCATGGGATGTTAAATTTATTAAATCTTGTAACTTTATAGTGATGTTGAAACCTGTCAATTATAACCCTATTTTTTTACTCAAAAGTGATATTTTATAATCATTAATGGTGGTTGTATTATGTTGAAACCTAAAATTCCTTTGATTCAACCTTTTTATTACTTCTTTTTCTCAAATTATATTTGTGAATTCTTTGCAATTATTCATAGATTCAAATTATGGTCTCAAAAACCTTAATTTTTAAAAATATATTCTAAATTTGTCTCCCATAGTAAAATATATTCATTCTATAATTTTTAGTTCCAAATATATTTAATAGTGATTAGTGATGAAAATGACTTGAAGATGGAAATTAATGGCACCTTTCAACATTTGAATTATCCTAATGTCTCAATTTGTAATATTATTTCCATACATTTAAATTTAATCAAGGTGATTTCACCCCTTAAGTGACTCCATTTAGGCATGACATATGATTATACCTCTCCTTTCTTTCCTAGTTAAGATTCATACCTTTTTTCCTTCAAAATCCCCTACCCTAAAAACCTTATGTATTAGATTCTTGGATGAATTTTCACATGCATCTATGAGTGTACATTTTTATTCTTCTATTGATTTTTTGAGACTTAATTCAATGTAACCTACACTAAATATATTCTTGGTAATCGATTTTATAAATACACTTAGCCATAATGCATCCTCATATGGTTTTGTAAAGATTATTGTTATTATGTTTTTCTGTGCAAGGGTAACTAGTAATTTTGATTTTGTTAAATAACCTTTTCCAATGTGAACATGAATGAATAATAGTTGTAAAAAATAAGATGTGATGATGATTCATTTTATTGTTGTAAAAATTATTACTTTTACACACCAAGTTTGTGTAAGATAACACTTAAAAATATTATTATTTTTATCTTAGAGATTCTAAAAAATAGAATTTGAGAGACACAATTGTAAATAAAATTGGCATGACAACATATTTCCAAAAGTAATTAGACATTTAGGATTAGGACTTCAATGAAATCCATCACCTGAGTCTTTTTATTGGATTTATAGGGTTGTATGATTTTATTACTAAACTTAATGTCATATTAAAAATATTTGTACTCATAGAGAAAAACAAGCTACTGAAAATAAACCTGGAAACATGAATGTAATGTGCCATGCTAGATGCATTATTTTTTACAATATCATTTAAAAATGACACTTGATAAGGTTTGATCAAAGTTACATTGAAATAACTAGTCAACATTTCATCATATAAAGTGTAATAATTGCATGTACCAATATCTAGTATATCAAGAATTACATAAGGTTCCATTTAGAGAATTTAGAATTCCTTGGATGTTTAGCATACTTTTAATCATAAAGTAAGATATGTGTATTATTTTGATTTTTTCCCATTTTATATGTCTATCATTACATGCTTTCATTCTAACCTTCTCAATGGCTTGGATACATTAAGTGATGATGCACATCTCATATAGTTTCATAAGTTCCTCCAAATGCACATGTAATGACTCCTTGTCATCAAGTCATCTGATGTGTGTAATGTGCAAGGAAGTCACCAAAAATAATGTTGGTATATTAAATTACATTGTAAACATAAAATTAAATTGTGTATAATTATTCAGTCATTTGTAAGTGGTATTTTCTATACATAAGAATATATAAACTTGGTTAACCTAGTCTTTGCATCCCACATCTTAAAGTTTTTGATGTTTGACCAAGAATATTATTAAAATATTTGATGGTGATATTGTATTAAGGGTGGTATCTCTATGCAAATGGAAATGAAACTAATCTATTAATCAATCCTAGTTAAGAGAAGATAAATCTTACTTACACTTCCAATCATTGATACATTATATATTTGGGGTCATGACCAAGATGGATCTGCTATACCTAATTGAGGGATATATTACCACAATAAAATCACTAGAGAGGGTTCCAAAGCCTCTAATCAAGAAACGTCATACAATAACCCTAAATAGGTTCTATGTTTTATTATTCAAAAAGTAAATGATAGGTAAAGTAAAATCTAATCTAGTGCTCACCAAAGCTTATGGCACAAAGTGGGGGGTAATAAACATAAAAATTAAACATGCATAGGAGAATCCTAATTAAGATATGTATAGGTAAAACCCTAATGAATGAAGAATCTTAATTAAGCTAAGCATAGGTAAAACCCTAATGTATGGCAAGAGAAATATATTCAAAATTCATTACTTATGCTACTTTTATCTACTAAAATAAAGGAGGAAAGTTAGAGATACTTACCTTTAAGATGAACCTGTTGAGACTCAATCTCTCCCTTTGCCAAAGATGATTTTCAAGAGGTTATTATAGTTTATAAGGAGCACTCAGAAAGGCCAAAACATCCAAGACTTTTCCATAAGATAATATTATTTTTCTAATTATAAATACTAAACTATAATTTGTCGAGTAGAATTTCATAAGAGTAGATTGTAAAGAAGTGAAAATGAATAATTAACTCCTTGTCTCTCTAATAAATGGAAAAAATGGATGTGTATATATAGCAAAATCTAACACTAAACCTTTCATAAAGTTTAACTGATATGGTTAGACAAATCGATTATGTATCATTATTTGATAAAAATAAGTTAGATCTCATTCTAGATCAATAAAATCTAACCTAGACCCATAACATGTTTTTATCAATTTGAATACAGGGTCTATGGGCCCAACAGTGTAATGTAAATTATAAAAAAGGGTTTTAGACTTAGAAAATGGCTAAGGTGGTGAAAAACTTGGAGGAGTGTGTAAGAGAGGAGATAAATATTAGTGAAGTGTATAGGATATGGTTGGATGGATATCTAGTGGTGGTATAGGGTAAAATAATCCTATAAATCACCACTAGTCTACCCACCCCTTTCTTAATGCACCTTTTTAGGTATACACTTAGAGATATTGAGACTTAACATGTTCTTATAAGAGAGAAAGCATCAATAATTGATCAATTTTGAAAATATTATGTGTATAAATATTCCCCACTTTAATCTCATCACATGTCACTTAGGTGTAATAGGGGATTGTGATTCAAGGAAATAACATATCAACACACAATACTAAAGCTAAATAAATTGAAATATTTTTAAAGCATAAAATAACTAAAAATAAATGGTCAAAATGAAATGAATAAAATAAAATTAATGTGTGTGTAATTTGACTTACCTTTATTTCTATATGGTTATATATTGTGTTTGTATTTTTTATCATGGAGGGTATAGAGACTTCTTTGGATAAACACAAGGATACAAAACTAACGAGCTAAGATAAACAAACGTAGGAAAGCCAAGATAAATGATGTGATATAGGCAATATGTTCTTGGAAATTTGGTAAGATGGGGTGACAAATTCTAATTTAGGACCAAATTACCAACTAAAAAATATATTAAATTGGGTAACCAAAAATCCAAGACTATTAAATGATCAAAAAACTCAATTCCTAGTACTTATCACCTATAGACTAATGAAGGCCATGTTTTTAAAGAAGCCACTAATTCATAATTATTAAAGAAATATTTTTATTAAATATTTACTTTCTTATCATAATTATATATACTATCCTAATAACACTTCTTGAATGACTTCTCTAATGATCTCACCCTATATAACAATTTTTTTTATGCACCATCCTTAGTTCCTTCCTTTGGTCATTTGGTTTCTTTAACTTCGTGAGTTGCTTTGTAATACAATTAAATTGGATCTATGAAAACTAATGATACATGTCAAAAATGGTAATAAAACATCAATGTGAAATAAGTAACAATCCTTACTTAAACAAATATGGGCAAGCAAATGGTAAAAAAATAATTATGAGTGAACAACAATAATCTTTACTCAATCGTCAATGAAAAAAGTGCATGAAAGTAGAAAGGGATGAAATTATCTTTAAAAAGGAGGTACAACAATGGAAATTTTGAAAACAAACCAAGGTGATTCTATAAATGTAAATCAATGGTGTAAATAAAGTAATACATAGTCACTCAAGCATACTATTTTGTTCTTAAGATGGATAAAAATAAAACAAAGTAGTGCAAACATGTTTTTAATATTTGAAGAAGAGGGAATATAGAATGGGAGAAATAGATTTAGAATAAAACTTGCTTGATAATGGGGGAAATGAAATGGGTGGAGGGGAAAATGAAGGAGAAATCAAGGTAGAGAAAACTCTTTATCAAATTCTAGACACTTAAATCAGCCTTATCAAAACAAGAGGAATTTTGACATTAGGTACTCTGAAGAGCTTTTCCTAACCACACAAATCTTGGGTCAAAAGATGAAGTATGAATATCACCCCATGAAGGCTATGTTCATGAAAACTAAAATAGACCTACCTTCCCACAATGTGCTTCCTATTATTCATGATTCTTTATAGAGTTGTTGGTCTACTATAAAGAGTGGATACTTTCATGAGAAAGTAGGTCAAACCATAGGTTATTTAGAATTATCCTATGCAATCTACTAGTGTATTTTACCCCAATGGACCTCAGATCTATCAAGAGGCCAACTGTGGAGTTTGAGGTTTGATTGGATATAGGAGATGTGTTATGAATCATGTCTTTTGGTGTGATTTTGAATTTTGAATTTTTATGTTACCTTTTAAACATTTCCTTTTATTTCAAATGATTTGGATTTTAAATTTTGATGGATTTTTCTATTCCTCCTCCATACATATTTAGAGAATAAAACATGGGTGCTAAATATGACTATCATTTAAAAACTTTGGACTTATTTCTAAGAAAGATAACTTAGAGAGGATGGTGTCTAAGATTCTTGCTTATTCATATGAAATAAAATTTATATCTTGACTTAGAACTTGTTTTACAAAAAATGAAATGAAATAAAAGCAAATCAAGAGGAATGAAACATGAAATAATTTGAATTAATTCAAATCTAAAAAATTGTGACAAAGGTGAAAAAGGGATATAATGATAGATAAGTATGATTCCTTATCATAAGAATGTTGGGAAGTGTAAGGAAACATGATACCATAGTTTATTGTGTAAGTTTGATCTATAAAAGAAATAAAATTCAAAGCTAAGAATAGGAGATCATAAACTTGTAACCATTTCTTGATATTATAGAAAATAAATCATCAAATTAATTAAAGATGATGATTTTATGAGGAGGTCCTAGTCCTATCCATGGTCTTGCACTGTAACTCACAAAAGAGAAACCCACGGGGGTGTAAAATTCAATGGAAATTAATGAAATAATAAGAGCAAATGGAGTCATGAGGAAGACTAAGTCCTATCCATAGTTTTATAATGTAACTCATGAGAAAGAGAAACCAAAGTTATAAGAGATGGAACTAATGTTTGTGGAAAGAGAAACTAATGTAGAGGTGAGACCCATGCAGATATTATAATAAAAGCATATAAAATGCATGATTATAAGGGAAGTATCTAAGCAAAACATTTATTTAAAAATTGTGCATTGGTGGGATCTTTATATATATGGCCTTCATTAGTTTGGAGGTGATAGGTGCTAGGACCAAGTGTGTCTTTTAATAAATAAGGGTCCCAAAAATTTTAGGTTTATTTGACTTCTTTATCATGGGTATAGTCTAATTTAAGGACTAGATTGCCAATTCTAAAATCACTAACTTTAACATTTTTGTTATGTTATTTGGCAATACGAGTTTTGTATTGGTAATTGTGTTAGAGAGCTACAAGATGATGCTCATCAAGAAGAACAATAACATGAAGGTGAAATTCATGTAATTACTTATTGGGTATCATAATATGAATAGATATATGGAAAGAGAGAGAATCTCAACTTATAATGGGATGAATGATTCAGAGCCATAGACTAGTGAGAATGGTGTTTCCCTAATGGTAGTGTGAATGCTAGTGTGATAGACCCAAAGTGTAGGATATAAATGAAGATGCCAATCAGAGTGAGTTTTATGGTTTTTATTTTGGAAGATTTTATTGATAATTTTATCAATGGTCTCACCTTGGCCATTGAATCATAGATTATAGGGTGTGGAAAATTTGTGAGATATTTTTAAATTATCATAAAGCTATTTCACATCTTTATTTTTGAAATTTACAACATTATCAAAAATGATATTAGGGGAACTCCAAAATGACAAATGATTTACTTAAGGATGGATTTATAAATAGTGGTTCCCATAACATTGATGAGAGGTATAAAATATGTGGTAACCATGATAATAAAGACATGCCCATCTTGTGATCTAGGTAGTATCCCTATGGGATCTAATCCCCACATGGAGTGTGGCCAAGGAGATTCCACTATTTAGAGCTTGATAAGTGGTAAATGGATTATATTATCATGAATTGGTAAGGACTACACTTTTTAGTGAATTTGATAGCATCCTTTTTAGAATTAGGCTAGAATTATCCCATATATAGGCATTTACATGTTGTACCATGTATTTTATAGGACCTTTAAAAATGACCCCATGCACTTTTATAAGGAGAGGAGGAACCTATTCTTTAATTACATATTAGAGTAGGGTATATTCAGTACTATGATAATAAAGGATGTTATATCGAAATACATATTTGAAAGCTTATTTTTAAATTTGAGTATTTTTATCAGAATCCATGTTCAGAGGATAGGTTTGATGCTCAAGGAATTAGATAATGTCTTTGTACCATTGGATTTATTGAATGGTGATAGTTGAAATATGATAGATAAGTGAATCTTGTGGTTGGATGAAATATGGACACTTTTTTATTTGAATAATAAAGATATAATAAATGAGAACTTGGTACAAATGAAATAAGGATGATGAAGAAGTAAGTGAATTAGTGATGTATTTTTGATCTCTAAGGATGGGTTTGATGGTAAAAGAAGTAAATTATTTGGGAAGGGTAGTGGCCATTTTATGGTAATAAATAATATTTTTACTTTTACATTGATAATTACCATTAACCAATCGGCAAATGAGTTAGGAGTCACCCAAATCATGCAAATATGCAATGTCTAAATCAAGTGCCACTCTAATGCCTAGGATTACTACTTCATATTTTACCATGTTATTGGTGACATCAAAGGTAAGTCAAAATAAAAAATGGATAATTTTAACATGAGGACTAGTGAGTATACAACCTGCCCAAACTCCTTGCATACATTTGGCAACATTAAAATCAAGGGTCCAAGTGTCTTTGTGTAAATCAACATTGATTTTAGGAAGTTCTTTAATGACTAATTTAGATTTAGTAGTATCAATAATGATAAAGGAATCTTCTTGATTACTTGATTATAAATCAATAGTGAATTTATGGAAGTAATATTTAAGAGAGATAGCCTAATTAAAACCTTCAATAAAGAAGATGTTATTGTCAGGGAGATTATCTTGAAGGTGATCGATATAAGGAATGGGTATTGATGTGATTTAGTTAGAAATGACTTGGACTTAGAAAAAAATTTGCATGAAAATGGGGAGATTAAATTTCATTAAAATAACTATACATTTTTTAATTTTTTCTCTAAGGAGAAAGTCTTTATAGAAAAAGTGATGAAATAGGTCAAAATGAACTATGCCATAAGTTGTTTGATAAAACACGTAATGATGGAAATTATTCATTGAAAAATAGATAGCAAGATAATCATGTTCTACTTTGGTATAAAATTTATCATAGTTAATAAGACATCAATTGATATAATAGATGGCATAATCTCTTTGGGTATCATCTTGTTGGGAAAACATTGCCTCAATTGATAAGGGTGTAAAAGAAGAGTACATAATTAAAGGACAATCATTGGAGGGTAGACAAAGGGTGGGATGATGGAGTAATGATTATTTCATATTATCAAATTCTTTCTAATAAGGATTTGTCCATTTGAGAGCATTATCATTTTCAAGAAGGGAATCAATAAAATGACTACGACAAGCCATTTTGGGGACAAATCATCATATTTTCTAAAGCTCTCCAAGGTAAGTATGAATGACTAGAATGGAATGAGGAATAGGCATGTTGAAAATAACATTAATCTTGGTGGGATCAACAACAATATTATGATGAGAGACTAATAACCCTAGTAATTTACTAGATGTGATGCCAAAGACACACTTGTAGGGGTTTAGTCTAACTTTATATTTGATAATCTGATAGAAGATGATAGTAAGATTAGGAAGATGAATTTTATAGATTTTGGATTTGGTGATGGGGTCATCTACATAGGTTTCCAAAATTTTATGGGAAATGTCATGAAAAATGTGGGTCATATCCCACTAATAGGTAGCTCTAGTGTTTTTAAGGCTGAAGATAATTTTAACATATTAATAGGTGCCCCATTTTGTGGTGAAAGTTTTCTTATGTTGTTCTTTCAGGGTGATATGATTTTGATTATAACCTAAAAAACCATCTGTGAGGGATAACATTTCATATCTAGAAGTGGAATCATTGATGGCATCTATAGAAAATAATGGGAAGTTGTCCTTCAAATAAGTAAGATTACGGTTATAGAAATTGATGAAAATATGAATGACCATGGTGATTTTTTTTCAAACATGGAGAATGTTGGAGACCCATTCAGAATAGTCCATTGGTTTGATAAATTTAGCATCTAAAATTTTAATAATTTATTTATGGTATAAGTTAGAAACTTTGGGGGGAAATGTTTGATATTTTTGTTAGACAGGTTTGGTGTTGAGATATGTGATGATGTTGTTCACCACAATACTAGGATAAAAGTTAAGAATGTCCTCATACTATCAAGAAAAATTCTTATGATATTTATCAAAGAATAAACTAAATTTATCATTTTTAGTTAGTGAGATTTCTCTAGACAGTGTTATAGGTCAAGGGCATGAGGGGGTGCCATAATCAATTCTTAAAGTTTTCATGATAAGTATAACTTTTCTATCCTAAAAATTACATGGCAAGTTAGGAAGAGAGGAAATGGGATTATTTTTAGGGTTAATGCTAGTGATGAAGTTGTTAAAATGAGGGGCCTTTTGCTTTAAACTCCCAAGTTTATGATGTTATAGAGGAAGCTGAGGTTCTTGGTCATTGAGAAATTCAAAGATGGATTCATCATTAGGTAATGTAGGTAGAGGGCCATAATATTCCATATATAATTCAAGACAAATAGTTTTGTTACCATGGTGGTCATATTTAGAATGTATCTGGTGTAAATCTATGGCCCTGGCATCAAGGGTCATCTTAGGAGTAAGTGGAACTGTAGAGGAAAGTTGATTAGATTGAATTGGTTTATTATTAAAATCATTAAAGGGAAAAGGATCAGATAGAAGAATTAGTGTGATAAGAGGTATAAATTTTTTTATAAGTTTTAAAGGTATGAGAGGTAATATTTCTTCAGCCACCCAAGGAGTAGAGAAAAGTGGAGAATTGATTGGAGGTACATGACCTCCAGGTTATAACTTAAAATATATAAAAATGATGTGAATATTGTGGCTAAAGAGTTGTATTTGGGCTAAGGTATTTTGATAATGTTGAGCATCCAAGTCTCATGATTGAGCTTGGGCCATGATGTAGTTATCATCATAAGTTGGAGAAATTATATATGCTTGTGACTTGAAAGGAACTTTAGAAACTGAGATTCCTAAATTTATAAATTTACATGGTGACATAATTAAAGGATATTTAAATAATTTAGCCACTCCATAATCATTACATGTGAATTCATCTTATGTATAATATGATTCATGGACATTACATGGAGGAGGGAAATTAGTGATATCATTTATGAGAGGGATGGTAAAATCATGAGGTAATAAGGAGGGAGGTAGCCACTCCAAGATGTAAGGAGGTAGCTTAGTAGTATTACATGCATTTTACAAGACATTAGGCTGATCATCATCAAAATCAACAAGAGTGACATGTAGATCCATATTCATATTAATAAATTTGGGTAAAGGATAAATATTAATATTTAGAATAGTGGGAATATGATATTGATATTTAGGATTAGGAAGTTGAATACTCCATGTGTTAGGATTGGCCTCATGTTTATAATTTTTTCCATTATGAAGTAAATTAATAAATTAGCTGTAGTAAGAGGTGATATCCCTCATGAAATTAGTCTATGGGTGTCATAGGAGTATATTGTAATATAATGGTAAATTAAGGACCATAAGCTTAGTTTGTATAGTTTTGGGTCCAATAGTAAGAGGGATCCAAATAAAACCAAATGGATTTTGATTAGTTTTGTCAAATCCATGGCGTGTCAAATGAGTTTGTTTGAGATAATATTTTTTATAGATGAGTTATTAAATGAGCCAAAGATATGTAACATTAATTCCTAACGCTTCATCTAATAATACTTTATGAATAAGGGTAGTGTTAATGGCTATTTTAATAAAGAGGGGTGTATCATCAACTCAAAATAGGATTTCATTATTGATCATGTCTTCTTCAAGGAACTCTATGGAAAGTTTAAAAGAAGGAAAAATGGATTCAATGGCATGCACTTTTGTTGGTTGAGGCTCATGAGAAGAGGGTTCTTCTTCTAAAGGATATGGCTCTTCAATTTCTTGAAGTTTTTACATGAAGAACTTACGATGAAAAGTAGAGGTACAAACTAGCTCCATGAGAGGAATTTTGCAAAGTGTATAGTTGAGTTATTATAGGAAGTTCCAATGGGTTTTATAAGAAGAAGAACCAGATTGAGGCTTAAAAGGTAAAATGAGTTTAGTAGTAAGAGAAGTGATTAGAGGTTTAGAGGCAAGATATGGTCCCTCATTGGTTTACAAAGATAAGTGAGTGGTAGTAGTATCTTTGAGGAGTTGTTCTTCTAAAGATAGTTTCTTTGGTTTGGTGACATGATCTTTTTGGGATGGTTTGCATTTATAATTAACCTTAGTGACATTTATGTAAATGGAATTGGTGTAATACTTTTAATACATATTGTCAATCACATAAATATCCTTATTTGATTGTTGAGGGTTAGATGTACATAAATATGTGGGGTTGTTAGAAGAAGAAGCTTTGGAGGCTTGTTTATTTTGAGAATAATTAATTTAATCTTGATAAATATTTGAATCATGGAGTCATGATTCAATTAATTTCCAAGCATAAAATAAATGGAAAATTTTGTACGCCCTCTACATGTTTCATGGGAATGACCTATATCAACATGGGACCAAAAAACTTGATTAGGGTCATACCATTTAGTAGGATTATTATCATCGTGAATGGTTTAGATGGCACTAAAAATGTTTCATTTATTACATGGTTAATGGCACATGAGAAGGTTTGGTATTGTAAATTTTGGCTACATCTAGTTTGGGTAGATCAAGATTACTAGTTATTGAATTGGTTGAATGCTGAAAATACCCCATAATTATTTTTGTATTAGGCTCAAATTATTTCATTAAGAAGTCTTGGAAATTATCTTGGTAAAAATTTCATTTAAAGTTTGGGGATTAAAAGTTCAAACCTTGTATTGGAGTGAAGAAGTTAATGTCTTTATAAAGATTTTAAATAAGTTGTCATCAGTCATGTTATAATCAACCTTGTGAGACAAATATTTCCATCATTTGATAAAATCATGAGCTCATTCAATATGGGATTGTTCAACATTGATGAAATGACTAAGGAAATTTTCAATAGGATCATTGTGTTGAAACTCTTTAACTAGAGGATTGAATAAATCCTTTAGTTTCCATATATAATGTTGGGGAAGGTGGTTATACCATTTAAATACATCATTGGTGAAATTTTTAACTAAAAGTTTGGTTATGGAAAAAGTATTAGTTTGTATCCATTCCTTGTAAATATTTCAAAATGCCTTAGGAAAAGATGAAGGATATATAGTCCCATCATATTTACTAGTTGGATATATATTACCAATATCAATATAAATAATGAAAGGGGATAAATGCTTGTTTTGGATGCGTTGAACCATATTATTATACATTATAGGTTGGGGGATGACATTAACCGTGACATCTATAAGAGGTGGATAATTAAAGTTTTAATTATTTTAAAGGAGAAGAATATTATGTTTATTTTTTGGAATAAAATTGACTGAGAGGTGAAGGGGTTAATCAATATTCAAAACTTTATTATCAAATTTCACTTAAGAAATCATGAACCATTCTAAAAAGAATAAACACCTATTCACATAAGCATGAAACAAAATAACACATCAAATATGTGGAAAACCATAAATGGGAATAAAAAACACTAATATTTACAAATTTAATATATTCCTATAATAAAAACACAAAATCTAGTGAAGCACTCACTTCACATGGAACACCAATCCCAACTAGTTAAGCACCAACTCAGTTAGGATTTAGCAAGCACCAACTTCCTAGGAGGAACAAACCCCATAGATGACTCATCACAAACTCATCCACATAGTTTTTTTGATCATCTTTATAAAAAATTGTTTCTCAACCAACTAATGATGACCACCACTTCAGCTCTTCATGCTCTTAGCCCTCTCAAACTGCCTTCTAAGTCTCTTCACTCAATTATGTCTCTTCAATATTGATTAGGTCATATGACCTTGATATTGATACACATAATTTTTTTAAATTATTCATCACTAATCCTATACACTCCTCTAATGGTATACAATAACTCCTCACCAATATATTATTTTATTCACTTTTTCATTACACACACAAATAGGCCTAAAAATGCCTTGTATTTGTACAAGCCTCTTGATCATATCCTTATTGGTTAGATAAACACCCTTTAAATCTTAGGTTAAACATAAAATTCATCTTATTATATCTCATAAACATTAATAAACCATGATTTTAGTCCCTTTAGGTCTAACATACCTTAATTAGGCCTCATTTCATCTTTAGGTCTTAAGGAGACATAATCTCATTAGATCTACTTTAGGACACATTATACTTTACCTTCCTTAGAACAAATTAAAACACCTAATATGGTAGTAACATATCATATTATAATTATATAACTATAATAAGATCATATTATGTCCATTATATTATTTATCTTTAACCACCACTTGAATCATGCCATTAGTACTATTCACAATTAGGCCTATGTATACCCATAAAGTTTGATTTAAAATACTAAAGGTAAAACACCAATTATATAAAAAAGAAAGGAAAAAAATCACATCTTAAAAAACCTAATTACCTTGGGTTAATCTCAAACTTACTTATATACTTCAACTCAAGGTATACAAACTCAAACTCTTCTCTGTAAAATGCTCACTCTAAATTGCCAACTAACCTCAAAACATAGTCACAAAAACTTGAAATTTTGATACCTAAAATACACAATAAATGAATTTAAATTAATTAAAATGGTCCTAAAAATAATTATAACAATACCAAACAAAAATATCATAATCTCTAATGGAAACTATTAGCCTTGTAGACTAATTTGTTGACCTTCTCTCTCAAATACCTCACTCAACTAGACAAGCCATTTTGGATTCAAAATGTTTAGTAATTTAAATAAATAAAAAACCTTATAAAAATAATTTATAGGAAATACAATTACAAAATATAAAAAACATGTACATTATATGCTTCAACTCAGGGCACATAGTCTCAAACATATCACTACAACTTGCTTACCCAAAACTGCTAGTTTACCTTAAAGCATAATCATGGTGAAAATGAGATTAAACATATGTATGACCAATTTTAGAGACTTAAAATAAATTTTTATTATATTTTTATATTAATATTAAAATTTAAAATATAAATATAACATGGTCAAATGGCAATATTGGTCTTGCAGACCAATCTCATGACCTCACTGTACACATACCTCACTGAGCTAGACAAGTCAAATTTGTGAGAATATTTTATATATAAAATGATATCCAAAACTTATATACAACATTAAAATTTCTTAAAATTATTAAAAAATATATCCATGCACTTGGATTCATCCCTATTCTGTGATAATGCATCCTTAATAAACTTCTCACTTATGCCTAGGTTTCTCACTATTTCCACCATTAGGCCTATTAGCAACTGGTTGTATTGGATTATTAAATTATCACACATGATGTATATAACCTGTATAAAAAATAAATTAAAAAAAACTACAAGTCTCAAATAATTTCCTCCATTTAATTAGTAACTTTGACTTGATTAACTTTGACTACTACAATAAATTTTTGAGAAACTAGCACTTTCCTATAGGGTCTACTCACACACTTGACAAATAAATCACACCTATAGGTTCTTAGGAGAGTTTAATACAACATAAAATCACTTATATATCCATACAAATCCATTTTTTATCACTTTATAACAACTAATTGCATATCAGGTCACTATTAGGGATCTTTGAGGGTTTAAACCATCTTTCACTATTAGCAATCATTCATAAAAACTAGCCCCTCATTACAAAAAATAATACATATAAAAATGATATAGTAAAAATAAAATTATAAAATTAATATATCAATTTACCATGAAATTTTTTGATGAGTCAACAAACACAAGAAAATCCTTCTTAGGTTGAGAACCCTTCATTTTGTGCACTCAAGAGACCTCAAAACCACTTTTCATGACTTTTATTGCAAACCATGACCTTAAAATTTTTTAAAATACTTGAAATAATACAAAATACCTTTGGAAACACTCACATATCCATAATTACCTTGGAAAGATAACCTTGTATGCTATTAGGCCATACTCTCTCTCTTTGCTTGTTTATATCTTGACCTACAAACCATATTAGGCCTTGAAATTAAAATTCATGCCTCTTTACATGTGATATATACCTTAATAAATTATTAAAAAAAAATATCACATGATTATATAATGTCAAACATCCATTATATGCCTTAACAATATATTATGATGCCTTATTAGGTCAGGCAGGGTCTAAAATGGGTCTAGTTGCAAACTTAGACTTAAGGTCTTAGCCTTGTAGGCTCACATTGAACACATGATTATATAATGTCAAACATCCATTATATGCCTTAACAATATATTATGATGCCTTATTAGGTCAGGCAGGGTCTAAAACGGGTCTAGTTGCAAACTTAGACTTAAGGTCTTAGCCTTGTAGGCTCACACTGAAACTCTATTGAGTGATCCGATTATAATATGTATGATCAAACAATATTATATAAATTATTATGCCTTTTTACATCCATATCACCATAACACCATGCTCAAACCTTCTCACTAAGACTTTACAAGCTATGACTAGTGCCATGACTAGGCTTCTCAAGCACTTAAAACTTGAAAACTAATATTGAAACACTATTTAATGCTTATAAAACTCTATCAAATGCCTTACATGATAATAAAATAATTTCATACTCATGTACATACCTATTCATGGCCACCATGCATATTTTTATGATATAAACCATGTATACGCTTATGGTATGACTATGCTTGTTATGACTCGACTTCTCAAGACACATTGTATTCAAAGACTAGTACTCAAACATGCTTACCTTAATCATGATATAAAATAATAAAGTTCATTAGAAAACACTATTATACCACTATAACAACCTTGAAAATAACTAATAGAAGAATCATTAGGTTACCTTTAAATTCTCTCTCAACAGAAAGACATTAGGTTACCTTCTTATCACATGGCTTCCTTATCACATTAAGCACATAAGATCATGTATCATATACCATTCACCATGCATCTTCACTAGATACACCTTGACATAAATGACATCAAATGACATCAACCTTAACATCAATGAAAATACTTCTCAACAAATACCCCCTTTATCATTGATTGCAAAACATTATTCAGTATGATCACTCTCATCTCCCTCAATCTAGTCAATCTCCCTCAAAATTTTCCCCTTTGACATTAATGAAAAAGGGTATTCCAAAAAATTCCATCTAGAACCACACCTTCTTGAAACATTGGTTATGAAGCATTTATAGGAACATGCTCCCCCTTACTCCATGCACACCTCCTTCAAATGAACTTAGAACATAGATCAAGCTCAATCAACAACCTAAATAGTTCCCCCTCAAACCAAGTACCCACCATGCTTATACTAACTAAAGAGTGTCTCCATGAATCCTAATGGATTCATCCCTTTCCATAGGGAACTAAAATAACACAAATTTGAAAATTATTTAGTTTCTTTTTAGGCTTGATTTAAACTATAGGCTTGACCTCTACATCAACCATTTGATCATCAATATGAGATGACAAAAGACATTATTGAATTGATTTCACATTTGAAGTATGCTCTACTATAGAAAATAGTATATTAACCTTGTAGATTGATCATGACTTACATTTATTCTCTTTGGTTTCCACACATTCATTTTGCTTCTCTCTTTCCATCTAGGAGCTTCAAACTTATTGTTTTGACTTGATTACCTTCTTAATTTATTAGGGAAGAATATTGAAAAATGTCCCACAATATGAAAACTATAAAAAATAACATTATACACACCACTTGATTAATGTGAACTATGACTCCTTCCATAGTCCCATGAGTACTCATTCCTGAAGTGTTTTCTACACTCTCTTGCTCTATGACTGAATTGATTGCATACAAAATAGTAACCATTGAATGAATTAGAATACCTTATAATATTAGGATATCTGATTTGATCCAACTCTTATAATATTTGGTTGAAATATAATTCAAAAAATAAGAAAAACACAATTGTAATAATTCTATCTCTGAGAAGAGATGTTTTATTGATCAATTTTTTATATCCAAACATATACCTATCTCTAAGAAGAGATGTCTGATTTTATTTTCAGGTTACATCTTCATTTATATAAAATTTTAAGGTTGGAGGAGGATGTGGAAGGTCACAAATATATAGGGAGACTAAGTGGTTCAATTTCCATGATTCACAACAATACAAAATTTGAGGAATTACTATTTTTAGAAACTTACTATTTTTAGACTGCACTATTAAAATTGAAAATTGGGGAAATTCCATTTGTTTTTTGAGGGTAAAAACCCACCAACAAGATCTATATGCCATCTAAAAATTTTCTTCTCATTCTTATATTTCCAATGGTTCAAACGGGGAGTCAAATAGAGCTATGGTGCAAAAGTTATGGCTCGCAAAAGTTATGCCACCACTTGGGGTAGAACCATCATCTAGATTGTCACCTAAAATGTTGCTCAGATCATGATTGGTATTTTGTCTTTAATTTCTTGTCTTCAATAGCATTTTTCTTGAATTGAGCTACCTCTTTTTGGTATTCTATGAAACTAAGACCTATCTTATCACTTGTAGACTTTTCAATACTCAATATATCATATAAAGACTCCGTGCTCTTTTAAAAATTTACAAAGGTCTTCACCTTTATAGATGATTTATCCAACTTAGATTTTAATGATTCCACTATAGTTTCATACATAGTGAATTCTTCCTCTTTAGCTTTTAAGCTAGCAGTGACTATCTCCATCTATGATTTAATATAATTAATGATCTCATCATACTCCTTGGAAGTGCTAATCAATATCTCCTCAAATAAACCCATCTAATCTTCATAGTCCTTAACTAGTGATATTAGTTTGTTATTATTATTTATTTAGAACTTGAACTCCTATAGATAAATTACCAATTCGACCTCAAAGTTCACTTCAACTTCTTCTTCATTTGATTATTCATCATTTATAAGGCCTTTCCCATTTGATCAGCCCTCATTACCTAATTCTATGGCCATGAATAAGGTTTAATTATTTTCATGATCAAGTTCATTACTACCATCATCACTATTAGATATACTTATGTCACTTACATCAAATGAGTTATTATCTTTTTTGGTGTGAAAACTTCTCTTGTTCTCGAATGACCCTTTCCTACCTTCATACTTACTAAGATGTTTCTTATTCCTATTATAATTATAAACCTTCATATAATCTCCATGATGTTCATCATCATCAACATCTGAACATACCTCATCCTTGACCTTTTTGGCTTTTGACTTCTTCTCAACTTTGAAAGTTTTTTCCTTCTTGGGAGGTCTTCCTTCATTTTTTCTCATCTAATAGGTAGTCAAGATACCAATAAGTACATCCATTTCAATCTTGTCCAAATATTACATCTCCTCTACTACAGACACATTAGAATCAAACTTAGGAGTTAGTGATCTCAATACCTTTTTAATAATTATATATTCTTTCACATATTCTCTCAATCCTCTAATGGCATTGATAGCTTCATTAACGCTAAATAGTTAATATTAAATTATTTCATCTTCAAACTTTCAAATTATCTTTTGTGGGTCTATAACTTGGCCATATTTACCTTGGTGTCTCCTTCATATATGGTATTCAATTTATCCCATATAACTTTAGATAAATCATATTGTATCACCTTCACAAACTCTACCTCTAATAGGCCAAATAGAAAGGTGTTTATTTCCTTATAATTACTCTCACTTTCCTTCTTTATTGCTACCTCAATTGTTAGTGTAGGATGTGGTGTGTATCCATGCAAAAATAAATTCCATATGTCATGGCTAATTTACATTAAATATGTCCTCATTCTGATGCTCTAAAAGGTATAATTAGTTGCATTGAATAATTAAACCTTATTAGTAGAGAAACCACCTTGAGCTTGCTAGCTAGACATCCTTGCTTATAAGGTCTAATTTAGGCTATTGGGTTTGATTAGAAAGACTAGATATGATAACAAATGTTGGAATAAAAATTACTGAGAGGGGGGATGAATTAGTCTTCAAACATTTTCGATCAAATTTCACTTAAGTAATCATGAACCATTCAAAAAAGCATATAGATATAGAAAGTATAAATACCTACTCACATAAGCATGAAACATAAGACCATATAAAACATGTGGGAAAAAATTAGGGGGAATAAAACCCATTGATATATACAAATGGACTACAATATTATAATATAAACACCAAATTTAGTGAAGCACCCACTTCACATGGAGCACCAACCCCAACTAACTAAGCACCAACTCAGATAGGCTTTAGAAAGCACCAACTTACAAGGAGGCACCAACCCCATAGATAAATCAAAACCAAATTATCCACATGAATATCTTGATAACCTTTATAAAACCTTATTTATCAACAAACTTATGATGACCACCACTTTATCTCTTCACACTCTTAGCCCTCTCAACTACCTTCTAGGTTTCTTTGCTCAATTATGTCTCTTCAAGATTGATTAGGTCATATGACCTTGATAATAATACACATAATTTTTTTAAAATATTCATCAATAATCCTATAATATCCTCTTATGGTTTATAATACCTCCTTCTTCTCACCAATATATTATTTTATTTGCTTTTTCTCTACACACAAATAGGCTTAAAACTGCCTTGTATTTATATAAGCCTCTTGCTCATATCCTTCTTGGTTGGCCAAAAACCCTTAAAATCTTAGTTAATACATGAAATATATATTATTAAATATAAAAAACATGAATAAAATGTTATTTGAGTCCGTTTAGGTCTAACATTCCTTAATTAAGCCTCATTTCATCTTTAGGTCTTAAGGAGACCTAATCCCTTTAGGTTTACTTTAGGACATATTATACTTAGCCTTGCTTAGAAAACATTAAAAAACCTCACATGGTATTAAATTATCATATTCCACTCATATATACCTATACTAATATCATCTTATGTTTTTGACACTTTTTATCTCTAACCACCACTTGAAGCACACCATTAGTATTGTTCACAATTAGGCTTGTGCATACCCATAAAATCTGTCTTAAACTATTGAAGGTAAAACACCGATTAGATAAACCATGGAAAAAAATAACATATTTAGAAACATTGTGACCTAAGGGTCACAATAAAATTCATTATATATGTCAAATCAAGGTATATAGATTGAAACTCTTCTCTGTAAAATGCTCACTCTGAATTGCCAACTAACCTCAAAACATAATCATGGAAATTTGAACTTATAAAACATAATAAACGACTTATAATTCATTAAAATTATATTAAAAAATAATTATAACAACCTTAAACCAATATATAATAAGTTATAATGGCAACTATTATTCTTGTAGATTAATTTTTTGACCTTCTCTCTCATAGACCTCACTCAGCCAGACAAGCCATTTTGGCTTCAAAATTTTTACTAATTTAAACAACTACCAAAAATTATACAAATAATTGATAAGACATAAAATTATAAATTATAAACACCATATATATTATATTCTTGAAATTATGGCATAGATTCTCAAACTTATCACTACAACTTGCTTACCCATAACGACTAGTTTGCCTTGAAGCACAACGATGGTGACAATAATCTTCAACATCTGTATGACTAGTTTTAAAAAATTCCAATTAATTTTAATTATATTATGAGATAATTATGTAAATATTAGATATAAATATTCCATGTTCAAAATTAAATATTAGTCTTGCAGACCAATCTCAAGACCTCACTATACACAGAACTCACTGAGCTATACAAGTCAACTTTGTGAGCAATTTTTAAGATATAAAATGATCTCAAAAAAATATATCCAACATTAAGATGTCTTAAAATTATTTAAAATTGTTTCCATGCACTTTTATTCATACCTATTCCATGATAACACATCCATAATCAAATTCTCACTTATGTCTAGGTTTCTCATTGTTTCCACCATTACATTTGTTAGTGACTTATTATCTTGCATGACTGGTTTAGCACACCTGAGGGATATATATATATATATATATATATATATATAAACCACCATAAAAACAAAATAAAATTATAAAAATTTGTTCTCCATCCATTTATCTAATTTTACTTGGTCAACTCTAACTGTTAAAGTAAATCTTTGAGAAACTAGCACTTTTGTGTAGGGTCTAGTCACACACCTAACAAACCAATCACACCTAGAGGTGATTGGGAGAGTTTAATACAACATAAAATTACTTATCTATCCATACCAACTTTTTAAAAGAACTTTATAACAACTTATTTTATATTGGGTCACTATTAGGGTTCTTTAAGGGTTTAAACCATCTTTCACTGTTAGAAATCATTCATAAAGCTTAGCCCCTCATTAAAAAAATTAATGCATGGATATTTGAGATAATAAAATTTTAATTTTAACATTAATATATTATTTTCTCATGAAATTTCTTTGAAAGCTAACAAATACAAGAAAATCCTTCTTGGGTTGAGAACCCTTCATTTTGTGCACTTGATAAACCTCAAAATCACTTTTCATGCCCTTTCTTATAAACCTTGACCTAAAAACTTGTAAACATTCTTGAAAAAATATATAATGCCTATAATAACACTCACATATCTATAATTTCATTGGAAATATAACCTCATACCTTATTAGGCTATACTCTCTCTTTGCATTTTTAGATCTTGACCTACAAACCATAGTAGGCCTTAAAACTGACCTTTATACATATTTTCATGTGTTATCCACCTCAATAAAATTATTTCATAACATATAATATTATTATATATCATAAAACATCATTAATATGACTTGAAAATAGATTATGATGCCTTTTTAGGTCAAATAGGGTCTAGAACTAGTCTAGTTTCAAACTTGGATTTAAGTTCTTATCACTACAGGATCAACTTGAAACTATCTCAATTGATCCAATACTTAATATTCATGATAAATAAATATTATACATTTCCTTATGCCTCTATGCATTCATCTTACTAGGATACCATGCTTAAACCTTCTCACTAGGACTTTACAAGCAGTGACTAGTGCCATGACTAGGCTTCTCAAGCACTTCAAGATTAAAAACTAATCTTATCACATTTTTTAATGATTATACACCTTGCTCATATGCCTTAAATTATACTCAAATAATGTCAAAAATTTTTACATGCCTCTTCATTCTCACCATGCACATGATTATGATATGACTATGCTTGTTATGATTAACACCTTGTAATCAAAGACTATTACTAAAAGATGCTTACCTTAATGATGATATAAATAAAAAAAATTCATCATATATCAATTGTATACCACTAAAAAAAACTTAACATTAACCAATAGAATAATCATTAGGTTTCCTTCAAATTCTCTCTCAAAAGAAATACATTAGGTTGTTTTCTTGTCACATGGATTCCTTGTCACATTAAGCACATAAGCTCATGTTTCATAGACTATTCACCATGCATATTTACTAGAAGCACCTTGAAATTAATGACATCAAACTTGACATTAAATGACATCAAACTTCACATCAATGACAAAACTTCTCAACATGATTAGCCATGTTGATCAAATGATGTTGTAGTCACATCATTTTGAAGGTATTAGATGTTTGCATTATGTTAATTTGTTGAATTATTTGTGCAAGAATATGAATTATGTCAATTGGTGGGTTAGTTTTTATAGTATGATTACTAGAATGGTATTACACGGAGGGTTGATAGGTGGTAGATTCTCTATGGGGTTATTGGATAGACTTGTGTCAATTACACCCACATTATGATGAGATGTTTTAAGATGGGAATTGTCTTGATAGCTATGAAAAAGATCAAATCCACCAATCTCATATTTTTGAGTTATTCTAAACATGTTTATATTGACCATTTTTTCCCCATAACCTAAAATTGATCAACCCCTCTATAGTCAAAATCTTGTATAGGGGCCTTTTATAATATTAATATATTTTGTCTTTGTTTGATGTCATTTCATATGTTTTTTTAAGTGGGTCATGGCCTAGCCTAGTCCTTATGTCTTATTTTGTCTTAAGAATCTTTTTTATCATATATGCAAGTAGTATATTTTCTTGGTGTTGAGTAGTTGTAAGAGCAGTTATAGAAAAGTCTAAGGTTGTACTTGGGAGTTTTTTTCAACTTTTGGCCAAATGATTGAAGCATTCATATTTCCATCAGAGAAAGTGTTCCACACAAATCCCATAACAAATGTACAAGTGTTATTTCCTTTGGAATATTTATTTTATTCTTTTGGCCAAGGCTTAATTCTTTTAGGAATTCTATTTTGAGGTTTTTGTCTAAGTGTCAGGAATTATTTCAAATTTTTTGTCTAAAACAATTTCCTTTAAGGGTCATTTATTTAAAGGGATATTTTCAAAGGTTTCTAAGGGAAATTATTCAAGAAATTTGTCCAATACACTTCTCCTAAAGCGTAATTATTTCAAGTAAGTGTCCTTTACAACTTTCTTAAAGGGCACTTTCTTAGTAAATGGTCCACTTCAAGATTTCCAAAGGATTTCTTTCAGAGTAAAGTGTCTTACATAGTTTTCCCAAAATGTATTTTCTTCAAAAAAGTGTCTCAAACACTAATTCCAAAGAGTGATTTTTATTTACCAAAGGGTTCAATGCAGAAAGTCTAAAGGGTCAATTTCTTGAGCAAGTGTCCCCCACATTTTATTTGAAGGACATTTATGTATCAAAGTGAACCAATTTAAAAGTTCCAAAGGGCATTTCTAAAGGGTTGAAGGGCCATTCTAAGGACACAATTAATTCTAGAAAATTGTCTAGGAATTTCTCTTGAAAGTATTTTTTTTCGAGGCTTTTGTCTCGAAGAAAAAGACTAAGGCAAAATTCGTTAAGACATTTTATCTAAAATAATTGTTTAAATCAAAGTGCCATAGACATTTTTTTTGAAAGATATATTTTCAATTAAAATGGTTCATTTCAAGTTTTTTTAAGGGTACTTTTCTTTTAGAAAGGGCACTTTTAGAAAACCTAAAGGATAATCTCAAAGGGCAAATGGTAATTCTATAGGCACAATTCCTCCAGGTAAATTTTTTGAGACAAATTTCTTCAAGGACAATTTATTTTGAACATTTTATCTAAGATAGAGATCCTAAAGACATGAATTATTTTATAAATTTTTTCCAAAAAAATTACTCAAGGCAAAGATAAAGCAAATAATTTCCTTCAGAAGAGGCGGCCAAGACACAAAACCTAAAATAAATGTCTACCAAAAGGTTATGAATGAAATAACCCATGGAATGGTGATCTAGATAGGTCTATTAATGTCAAGTTCAAGCCCTAGAAAGTATCCATTTAAATTCAAATGTCCTAAGTATTAATGTGATGCTTCCAAGTGGCATGATCTTGTGAGCTCATAGACAGATCCAATGGTGTGTGGGTGATTGACAGCAAGACCCTATGGATTAACACACATTTTATAGACTATATTAGTAGGGAAAAGGTTTATAATTCAAAGGTATATCCAATGGTTCACACTTGTTCATATATAGAATATCTGATGGTCTAAGATGATTTAAGGGATCAAAGATCCGAGTCAAGTCTTGACAACTAATCAGAGTAAAGGTCAATAAGAAATTTTTATGGGTTAAGGTAAGCAAAAGGTATGAATCCAAGCTCAAGCATGATTTAGTTAGAGCCAAAGAAAAATATTTGAAAGGATTCTATTGGAGTAAACACGTAGACTTAAATGGTTTCATCTTTGGGACCAACTACCCAAAAGGGACCACATCCTTCCACTGTGCACATCACAACAAAATAGTTTGGAGTGGTTTAGCATTAGGACATATGAAAAAGGAATTTAACTAATAAGAGGAGATTAGTATTGTGTTAGTGAATGAAATCAAATTAAAAACACACTAAACTAACACCTTCATACCTAGTTACTAGGGTGAGCTTAATAAAAAAACAAATGACAAACACAACTAAAAAGTAAGGAAGAACAAGAATCCTTCACCTTCCTTAGATGCTCCAAAATATTTTGTAGTAGTGGCTTACTTAGTTTGTGCTCATGAAGTGTGTTGTAATGGATTTTGACTATCCTCCACCTACTATTGAAACCTTTGGCTTTGGCTTGGCTTGGCTTGAAATTAATTTTACATGGTAACACTAGTTGTAATAGATTTCAGAATCAGTTGTGCATTATAAATTTTCATTCTGAAGACTTTTTGAAGATATTTGAGCGTAATAAATTTGCACCAAAATAGCTTAGAAATGATGTTCATTGACTCTCTATTTACAGATTTTAAAAAACGGCTAGAATCAACCCAAACCATCCATCTCAGGATTTAAATGTGTGGCTAAGGATTAATCCAATTATGAAATTAAACTTGATAAATAGGCTCATCAATATTTTGGATAGATGAGCAATTAAGAGGAATGGAGGGCATTGATGAGGCATGGGAGGCATGAATCCTGATATTTGTGGCATTTATGGCCTAGGTATGTCTTCCCAAGAAATGAGGTCACCTGATGATGTAGATATTCAATATTCATTTTTAAAAACAAGTATTCAATAAGTTTCTATGAAATTCTTAATTAAGCTCTGATTTGGTTTAACTAGCTCTTAAGCATGATTTAGTACTTTGTGCATAAATTACTCAAATTGATTAGAATGTCTTATTATTGGTCCAAAATTTGACTAGATTAGAATTGGAAGTTAATGTTAGATGATTTAGATCCATTATCCCATTTAGGATTTTATCAAAAAAAATTAAAAATGTGCGGGACTTGTGCAAGAGATTTGATAGGAAAGAGCACTCTAGAGCACCTAGGTGCAAAACTGACAATTTGACTCAAAAAGATTTGAGAAAAGTTAGCTAGCCCATAAATTACACTACCTCATTTAGGGATACCCTAGCCATAATCAACACTTGACTATATCAGGTTTAAATATTTTAATGTACTTTAGTGTTTTTAGGCCAAATTGTGTATTTTATTAATAATTGGTTAGAGGCCTAGTTGGAGGTTATTGGTGGCTAGTTTTAGGTGTCTACAGTTTGCCCATGTTTGGGAAGATATTAAAAACCATATGCGAAGTAATATCTTCTCAAATAATGAGAAAATGCCTGTATTCCAAAAATAAGATGATGGTTGAAGAGCATAGCTCCAAATGGTGTTTGGGAAGCCTAAGATGATGCTCCCTTGAGGGAGTGGCCATTACATTTATTGATGGATGGCCCCTTGAAAATAAATAAGAATAATGGTGGAATTAACCCATGGTTGAGATTAATCCAAATGAGAAAATTTTTGCATGAATTGAGTTAAAAAAGATATTAATTTGCCCAAAGGTAGTTATAATCAAGAATAAAATTCAAAATAATGATTTTGCCATAGGTGGTTATAATCAATAAGAGGACCTAGATTGGATAAAGATGATGGTGCCCTAGTTAGGGAAGATTAACAAGCCTAACTCAAGGATACAACCTAAAATATATATTAAAGATGAGGAGGCATAAAGTGATGAAAGATGAATAGAGGATTGAGAATGATCAATGTGAATGATTCAATGTACCTACCAATGAGGAGATGCTCATCTTGATTAGCAATGATAAAACTAGAATGGTTAATTGGTTAATTTGATCAAGGATGAGATGGTAAAATTTGCTAAGGTTTCAAGGAGAAAATTTTGTATCTCCATTGATTTTATACCTTCTTAAATCTGATTTTTGTTGTAGCATATGATGGTATGCTTCATGATAGAACACCATGAAGACTTGGCCAAAATATGCATAAAAATTGACTCTCAATCCAATAAAAACTCAAAAATAATGCACCAATGATAAAAACCATGATGACAATGTTGATGTATGAATATGGATAGACTCAAGAATAATGTGCTCAAGGAATCACCCAATGAACACATAGAAACTGAGTCGAGGTAATAATGCTGAAAGCAAACAAACAAGTAATAAGACAAACAAATAAATAAAACACATAAAAAGCACACAAATAGATTAAAAAAACTTGAAATAAATTAACAAAAAAAAAATTGAAAAGAAATTCAAAATAAATCATCCTAATAATGACTTTGCCCTAATAGCGCAGATCAAGGATAACTAACTAGGCTTAGAAAACATGAAGGTTTTTGGATTTTTGAAATGTTATGAATGTTTTGGGAATTTTGAGGTATCTTAAATTGTTATAGAATGAGAAGATACCTACTCAAAAAATGGTGAGAGTGTTTGGCTTAGGTTACTCAAAAAATAGAGAGAGCATATGGAGAAGGGGACTAAGGTGACCTCAACATGAATTGATCATGACCTACTTAGTCCTAAAATAAACCCAAGTCACAATAATTCTATCCACACAAAAGGTGAGGAAAAACCAACTAGGTCCCAATAAGTACTGAAATATAACAAATGGTTAGTCAAATAAAAATAATGATGGCAAAGTGATGTGACAATACATGGTAAACAAGTGTTACCCCTAGTTTGACCATAAATGGTTATAACTAGGATACAATGGAATAGATCAATGATACTAATTTTTCCATAGGTGGTTATAATTAGTAGCAAGACTAGTGTGACACTGATTTTCCCATAGGTGGTTATAATCAGGCTCACATAAACAAACTTTATAGGATGAAAGATATATTGCCAGATCAATTGTCACACTAATTTCATTGACTATCATTATAAAAATGAATTTGATAAGAGTTAAAACTTGATCAAAATCCCCTCAAAAAAAGTGCAGGAAGAACCAAGTAGCCAAGATCAAAACAGAATTGGGTAGGATGACAAAAAATAGGCTTTGGTATAGATAGGAATGGAATGGTTAGATGGCATAGTCTTGCTAAGAATAATGATGGTTTGATAAATTACATAAAATGGTAAGAGGGTTTCCCCCAAGTGAGAAGGTGATTAGCTAGGATATGTGATAATGGAAAAATATTATGTAATAATGAAAATGGCATGGCAATGAAATGGTATGATATATAAAATGGTATGGTACATGTTTTTGGCCTAAGTGTGATTTTTGATTGTATTGTTCTTATTGATGGGGAGATGCACATCCTAATCAACAAATGATACAAATAGAATACTTGATCACATTAATTACTAGCCCACACCTCATTTGAATAGTTGTTCTATCAAGAATTGTCTACGAATTTAGATACAAATGATATTGTTGTACTCTTCTTTGGTCATTGATTTTGATTCCTTCAAGCATCGAGACAAGGTATATTTATAGACTTTGCAAAGGAAAGTGTGGCCATAAATGGTAAATAGGGAGAAATAATGGATGATAGGTTTGATTGTGAAATGGAATGTTATATGATAATCAAATGTATAATGTTTGGGAAACAAATGAATATCAAGATGTTCAGTCACACATAATGTTGTTGATGTTGAATTTGACATAATTTTTGTTGTGGTGGGGATAAAGACTTATTATCTCAATAATACCATCACATTTTTATATTATTTAGGCATGAGAGTAGCTACCATCTGACTAAGTTATATATAAGAAGCTATTTTGATTTGATCTTTGATTTTGTCTTCATCAAGTAGTGAAGAAATTTTGTGCTCAGCTATTGGTGCCTCAATGAGGTTTTCACAAATGAAGTTATCTTGATTGTCCCATAGTGCCTTCAAAAAGGTTTCACTAACAAGCACTAGATTTTGAATTTGATTTTATTCTAGCGCTTAAAAAAAATCTCAATAGAAGATGCTAAGTTAGAACTTTGATTGTATCTTAGCGCCTCTAAAAAGGTTTCACTAGGAGAGTGTTTTTTTTTCTACATGAATGTGGTCTTGGCCACCTTGCTCTTCTTCAACTGCTATGTCACCATAGATGCAGTTTAGTAAAGTTTAATTCTATAGATCCTAATTGACACTTATGGGAGGTGTAATGTCAATAATATGTCTATTTTGGTTGATGGTAATGGAATCGGGAAAGGCTATAAAATCCTTGTAGAAGATACTAGGATAACTTGTGTTGATGTTGATGTACTCATTCTCAAAAACTATATAAGGATCAAAAATATATTAAAATTGATTTGTAAGGCATGCATAACCAAAATTGTAACAACCATGAACATATTCTTCTTCTAAATCTAATTCTATTTCTAATTTAAAGGACTCTGAATCCAATGTTGAAACTGATGTTGATTCAAGAATAAAACCTAACTCTAACTCTAATTCATCATCTAATGGGTACTTTATTATAATGATGTCTTATTGAATATTTGGTTTTGGATAAGTAATTTCTTTTGATGGCATAATAGGCTCCACAAAAACTATTTTGTCAGAGTGGGACTCCTCTAGGATGGGAAAAAAGTCAAGAGACAACTCCTTAGAGACTAGCTTGTTAATAAGAGGCTCTTGAAAAATAGGCACATGGTCAAGGTAATGATTTTCCTAAAGGTGGTTATAATCATTAAGAAGTGACTTAGTAAAGACTAACTCATCAAAATAAGACTCCTTGATAATTGGTATAGGATCAATAGGTGATTCATCTTAGGTTGACTTATCACAAATGGTTGATTAAAGAGAAACATTTTGAATTGGTTGTTTCTCTTGCCCTTGGTTTCCAATGAGTTATAAAATAAATTTTTTGAATATATCTTGGTCTCCAAAAGATTGGATCGATTGATGTTTGGATGGGATTAGTTATAGATGAGGAATGACTTATAGTTAGATAGTGTTAGGGCATTAAGGAGCATGATTACTCACATGAGTCAAAATATGAAGTCCTAAAATTGTAATGATATGGAGTTATGGGGATTTATTTCTCACACAAGCCAAAGGACTAGGTCCTATAATTATGAAGGGGCATTGTGGAGCTTGATTTAACACACAAACCAAGGGATGATGTCTTGGTATAGAAATGGTTTGGCATTGTGTAGCTTGATTGATCACACAAACTAAAATATGAGGTCCTAATATGGGAATGGTGCAACATTGTGGTCCTAAAGTAGAAATGGTATGATGTGTTGGAGCTTGATTACTTGCATAAGCCAAAACATCCAAGTCTTCCTCATAAACCATATCATCCTAGTCATGAGTTGGCTCATAAACTAGTTCTTGACTGCATTCCACATATTGATTATTGTATAGAGTGTATGGATCTATATCCCAAAAAATATTATCCATAGTTGGTCTTCAAAGTCCTCACAATCCTCTTGATACTGCTTAAGGTCTCGAGTTGGATTGTGAGCTATTTCATGACTTTATTCCCATGCATTATTATTATGATGTGGATATAAATTTGTCTAACAAACCATATTATAATCATTGGGGTCTTGACTAAAGCCATAAAAGTCATTTTGTGTGGCCATTCTATCATAAGTTAGATTATACATGACTCCACCATAGGTTTAGCTGGACATATCTGCATAAATTATGAAATCTCCAAAAACAAAAAGGCTTAGAGTTCTACAAACTCCAAAAAAAATATGTGTAAAGGACAAATGGCTCAAACTTGGTCTAACTTGGTTAATAGTGGAGTTGTATCTTCAACATGGTCTAAAAATGGTGTTGTATCTCCAAAATGATTTGTGATAAGACTTGACATAAAATAGTGTAACAGAAAATTTATAATGTCAAATGTCATATGTATAAAAGGTCAAGCATCTGAATAAAAACTAGCATGTCAAATATCTAGGTCAAAGTTTTCTAAACAAGGTCTAAAATAGGAAAGGGGAAATTTGAGTTACTAGGTCTTTTATCCAAAAATGGAGTCAAAATTTAGGCTCAAACAAATAGGCATATGATAGGACTTTTGGCCAAACATTGTCAAAAGCTAGATTTGAAACAAAGGTTGATGTGATTTTAATCTAACAAATTTGGAAATAACTTTGACATAGACCTAACACATGGAATCAAACATAAACATGATCAATTGGAATAAGGCCTAATACAAAAGGCTCTTTGAATAAAAGACTACATTTTCCCAAATAAAGGCACAAATAATGCTAAGGATAGGTACTAAACAAATAAACCATCAATATTTTTCAAATTTAGGTAATTGATTTAACCAAAGTTATAAAACCCAAAAGAGAAATATCTATGTATCAGTGCCATGAATTAAGTCCTAAATAGAAATCAATCAATGTTTGAATCCAAACTTGAGAAGGCTAATTGAAAACTCAATGTTGAAAACTAGGATTTGACCAAACAACCTAGGCAAGATTGGGCAGCATGACAACACAAGATAAATGTCTAAATGGTATACATAACATGGTTTGAAATAATGGTTTTTGATACAAGGTATAGAAGTCTTGAAATAAATTGATCAGCCTAATGATGTAAGTATGCTCAAATGATGCAATCTATGTTATGTTTCAAAGGCTCAAAGGCTCAAAATATTTTGACATGTTTTGGGTAGCATAACACTACCCTTATTAACTCAAATACATTATTTTAACATGGATTATGAAAAACCAAACAAGTTTTAGTCTCAAAACATACCAAACAAAAATGACCAAAATACACTAAGTATAATCATCCAAATCCTATCAAGGGTATGGCAATGTGGGTTGACTAAACTAGAAATCTTTCAAATGTTTCTAGGGGAATCAATTACACAATGAATTTCATGTCAAAAAATGCAAAATAAAATCATAAAAATTGGGTGAACATGGTATTTTATAGTTGTAGAAATGTCTAGTCCTTTTTACAACCACTACATCTGTTATTCGCTTAGTGTAGTGCAATGTCCAAATATAGATACATCCCATACACAAATTAGAAGGAATAAGTGAATTCAATTCTAGGAGATGAAACCCTGGGTCAAAGCTTCCCTAAATAAATCATGGGAGGTAATGGCTTCCCCCTCATAAGCCAAGTTTACATGAAAATAAAGAAATCATAAAATATAAAGACTTTAGGGTTGTTGTCAAGGTCACCTAATACTTTTGCAAGTTTTTTGTAAGTGATTTAGATGACATTCTTTCAATGCCTTGGACTAGGCAATTTGTAAATAAGGAAAGCAATTTTGATTCCAAGGGTTCCCTAAAGGGGAAAAATGGAAGAGCATACACACAACATCATTTTATTTTTTGAAAACAAAGTACTTATTGAAATAATGAAAAGAAAATTGACAAGTGTGTTCAATTTTAAGCCCAAATGAAAGATTTGGTGGTGTTCATTTGACCCCTTAGTCTTAAAATTGTAAACTTTGAAAACTAAATTTATAAACTTACTTAAGCACCTAAATTTTATATTACGTACCAAAATAATATTTCTAGTTCATTTTAAAGCATACAAAAGATGATTTAAACACATTTTAGCAATTTTCCAAGTTGGTCCTGCAAGAAAAAGTTAGTATGCCCTTTAGCCTTGAAGATAAATTTAGTTTGAAACAATGAACTTGGAAAAATGAAGTCTCAAGTTTTTTTCATAATGCAATCCCACTACTCTATATATCAATATCGCTACTTGTAGGACAATCCCATGACTTTAAGAGTTGTGGTATTGTGACTAATCGCTAACTATTTAGTCCCATTACTGTGACACAGAATGAGAATCTCATAACTTAAAGGACAATCCCACAACTTTAAAAGTTGTGATATTATAAACTATAGGTGGTTTGGTCACAATACTATGACTCAATTTGATGATCTTGCTAGTGGTAGGATAATCCTACTACTTTAAAAGTTATGATATTGTCACTTAATGATTAATGGTTATACAATACCATGAATCAATTCAGAAACCCCACGAGTCACAAAGTAATCTTGTGACTTCTAAAGTAGTGGTATTGTTAACCCTTACACAAAAATACAAAGTCTAAAATAAAAATGGCTAAACACAATACCATGAGTCTGAATGACAATACTATGAGTTATAGGATAATCTCGTGACTATGTCTAATCAAACTCACCACTTACAAAAATACATGTTTTACTTAATATTTTCATTCTTTTAAGCGTCTCACTCTAATATTTTATACAACAAAGGTTAGTTTCTTGAGGGAGCATTGTGATAAATTTTGTAAAGCTATTCAGGTCCCATCGGGCGTGCCATTATGTGAACTAGGAATTTGACTAAGAAGAGGAGATTAGTATTATGTTATTGAATGAAATCAAATTAAAAAGACACTAAAATAACACCTTCATGCCTAGTTACTAGGGTGAGCTTAATAACAAAAGAAAATGACAAACACAACTAACAAGTAAGGAAGAACAAGAATCCTTCACCTTCCTTGGATGTTCCAAATGCTTTTGTAGTAGTGGTTTGACTGGTTTGTGCTCATGAAGTGTGTTGCAATGTAGCTTGACTATCCTCCACCTACTGTTAGCACCTTTGGCTTTGGCTTGGCTTGGCTTGGAATCAATTTGGCATGGTAACACTAATTGTAATAGATTTTGGAATCATTTGTGCATTATAAATTTGCATTCTCAAGACTTTTTGAATATATTTGAGCATAATAAATTTGCACCAAAATAGCTTATTAGAAAAGATGTTCATGGCCTCTCTATTCATAGATTTTAGAAAATGGATAGAATCAACCTAAAAGATCCATCTCAGGATTGAGATGTGTGGCTAAGGATTAATCCAATTATGAAATTAAACTTGATAAATAGGCTCATCAATATTTTGGATAGAGGAGCAATTAAGAGGAATGAAGGGCATTGATGAGGCATGGGAGGCATGAATCCTGATATTTGTGGCATTTATGGCCTAGGTATGTCTTCCCAAGAAATGAGGTCACCTGATGATGTAGATATTTAATATTTATTTTTAAAAACAAGTATTCAATAAGTTTCTATGGAATTCTTAATTAAGCTCTGATTTGGTTTAACTAGCTCTTAAGCATGATTTAGTACTTTGTGCATAAATTACTCAAATTGATTAGAATGCCTTATTATTGGCCCAAATTTTGACTAGATTAGAATTGAAATTTAATGTTAGATTATTTAGATCCATTATCCCATTTAGGATGTTCTCAAAAAAATTAAAAATGTGCGGGTCTTGTGCAAGACATTTGATAGGAAAGAGCACTCTAGAGCACCCAGGTGCAAAATTGACAATTTAACTCAAAAAGATTTGAGAAAAGTTAGCTAGCCCATAAATTACACTACCTCATTTAGGGATACCCTAGCCATAATCAACACTTGACTATATCAGGTTTAAATATTTTAATGTACTTTAGTGTTTTTAGGCCAAATTGTGTATTTTATTAATAATTGGTTAGAGGCCTAGTTGGAGGTTATTGGTGGCTACTTTTAGGTGTCTACAATTTGCCCATGTTTGGGAAGATATTAAAAACCATATGCGAAGTAATATCTTCTCAAATAATGAGAAAATGCCTGTATTCCAAAAATAAGATGATGGTTGAAGAGCATAGCTCCAAATGGTGTTTGGGAAGCCTAAGATGATGCTCCCTTGAGGGAGTGGCCATTACATTTATTGATGGATGGTCCCTTGAAAATAAATAAGAATAATGGTGGAATTAACCCATGGTTGAGATTAATCCAAATGAGAAAATGTTTGCATGAATTGAGTTAAAAAAGATACTAATTTGCCCAAAGGTAGTTATAATCAAGAATAAAAGTCAAAATAATGATTTTGCCATAGGTGGTTATAATTGATAAGAGGATCTAGATTGGATAAAGATGATGGTGCCCTAGTTTGGTTTAACTAGCTCTTAAGCATGATTTAGCACTTTGTCTACAAATTACTCAAATTGATCAGAATGCCTTGTTATTGGTACAAAACTTGACTGCATTGGAATTGTAAGTTAATGTTAGATGCATTGGATCTGTTATCCCATTTAGGATGTTATAAATAATAAATAAGAAAGGCATGTGTCTTATGCAATAAATTTAATAAGAAAGAGCAATCTATAGCACCCAGGTGTAAAATTGGCAATTAGATTCAAAATGATTTGATCAAAGTTAGTTGGCCCATAAATTACACTACCTTATTTAGGGATACCCTAGCCAGAATCAACACTTGACTATATTAGGTTTAAATCTTTTAATGTACTTTAGTGTCTTTAGGCCAAACTGTTTATTTTATTAAGAATTGATCAAAAGCCTAGTTGGAGGTTATTAGTGGCTAGTTTTAGGTGTCTATAGTTTGCCCATGTTTGGGAAGATATTGAAAAACATATGCAAAGTAATATCTTCTCAAATAATGATAAAATGCCTATATGCCAAAAATAAGATGATGGTTAAAGAGCATAGCTCCAAATGTTATTTGGGAAGCCTAAGATGGTTCCCCCTTGAGGGAGTGGCCATCACATTTTTTGATGGATGGTCCCTTGAAAAGAAATAAGAATAATGGTGGAATTAACCCATGGTTGAGATTAATCCAAATGAGAAAATAATTGCATGCATTGAGTTAAAAAAGATACTAATTTTCCCAAAGGTTGTTATAATCAAGAATAAAAGTCAAAATAATGATTTTCCCATAGGTGGTTATAATCAATAAGAGGACCTAAATTGGATAAAGATGATGGTGCCCTAGTTAGGGCTGATTAACAAGATTAACTCAAGGATACAACCTAAAATATAGATTAGAGATGAGCAGGCATAAAGTGATGAAAGAGATGAATAGAGGATTAAGATTGATCAATGTGAATGATTCAATTGTACCTACCAATGAGAAGATGCTCATCCTAATTATCAATGATACAACTAGAATGGTTAATGGGTAGATTTTACCAAGGGTGGTATGGGTGAATTAACTAAGGTTTTAAGGACAAATTTTTTTAACTCCATTGATTTTAGACCTTCTTAAAGCTGATTTTTGTTGTAGCATGTGATGGTAGGCTTCATGATAAAACACCATGAAGACTTGGCCAAAATATGCATAAGAAATAACTCTTGATCCAATATACACTTAAAAACAATGCACTAATGATAAAAACCATGATGACAATGTTGATGTATGAATATGGATGGACTCAAGAATAATGTGCTCGAGGAATCACCCAATGAACACATATAAACTGAGTTGAGGTAATAATGCTAAAATTAAACAAATAAGCAATAAGACAAACAAATAAATAAAACACACAAAAAGTGCACAAATAGACAAACAACTTGAAATAAATTAAAAAACAAAAATCTTGAAAATAAAGTTAAAAAAGCATCCTAATAATCACTTTTCCCAAATAGGGCGGATCGAGGATAACTGACTAGGCTTAGGCAACATAAATGTTTTTGGATTTTTGAAATGTTATGAATGTTTTGGGAATTTTGAGGTATCTTAACTCATTAGAGAATGACAAGATACCTACTCACAAAATGGTGAGATTATTTGTCCTAGGTTGCTCACAAAATGGAGAGAGTGTATGTAGAGGGGGACTAAGGTGACCTAAACATGAATTGAGCATGACCTACTTAGTACTAAAATGAACTCAAGTCACAATAATTCTATCCACACAAAAGGTGAGGAAAAACCAGCTAGGTCCCAATAATTTCTCAAATATATAAAATGGTTAGTCAAATAAAAACAATGATGGCAAGGTGATGTGACAATGCATAGTAAACAAGTGTTATCATTAGTTTTCCCACAAATCGTTATAACTAGGATATGATGGAATAGGTCAATGATATTAATTTTTCCATAGGTAGTTATAATTAGTAGCAAGACTGGTGAGACACTGATTTTCCCATAGGTGGTTAAATTTAGGCTCACATAAAAAACTTGATAGGATGAAAGATATCTTACCATATCAACTGTCACACTAATTTCATAGACTTTAATTGTAAACATGAATTTGATAAGAGTTAAAACCTAATCAAAGTCCCCTCACAAAAAGTGTAGGAAGAACCGAAGTAACTAAGATCAAAATAGGTTTGGGTAGGATGACAAAAAAAAGGCTTTGGTATAGATAGGAATGGAATGGTTAGATGGCATGGCCTTGATAAGAATAATGATGGTTTGATAAATTAAATAAAATGGTAAGAAGGTGATTAGATAGGATATGCGATAATGGTAAAATAATATGTAACAATGGAAATCGCATGGCAATGAAATGGTATGATATATAAAATGGTATGGTACATGTTTTTGTCCTGAGTGTGGTTTTTTATTCTATTATTCCTATTGATGGGGAGATGCACATCCTAATCAATAAATGATACAAATAGAATACTTGATCATGTAAATTTCTAGCCCACACCTCATTTGAATATTTTCTCTGTCAAGAATTGGCTACAAATTTAGATACAAATAATATTATTGTGCTCTTCTTTGGTCATTTATTTTGATTCCTTCAAGCATCGAGACAAGGTATATTTACACACTCTACAAAGGAAAGTGTGGCCATGGATGGTAAATAGGGAGAAATAATGGATGGTAGGTTTTATTGTGAAATGGAATGGTAGATGATAATGGAATGTATAATGTTTTGGAAACAAATGAAGATCAAGATGTTCAATCACACATAATGTTGTTGATACTGAATTCGACATAAGTTTTGTTGTAGTGGGGCTAAAGACTTGTTCTCTCATTAAGACCATCACATTTTTCTATTATTTGGGCATGAGAGTAGATACCATTTGATTAGGCTATAGATATGAAGTTATTTTTATTTTATCTTTGATTTTGTCATCATCAAGTAGTGAAGAACTTTTGTGCTCAGCTATTGGTGCGTCAATGAGGTTTTCACCAAAGAAGTTGTCTTGATTGTCCCATAGTGCCTTCAAAAAGGTTTCACTAATGAACATTGGATTTTGACTTTGATTTTATTTTATCACTTCCAAAAAAAATTCTCTAGAAGATGCTATGTTGGAACTTTGATTGTATCCTAGTGCCTCTAAAAAGGTTTTACTAGGAGAGTGTTATTATTCTACATGAATGTGGTCTTGGACTCCTTGCTCTTTATCAACTACTATGTCACCATGGATGCAATTTAATAAAGTGTGATTCTATCAATCTTAATTGACACTTATGGGAGCTGTAATGTTATTAATATTGATATTTTGGTTGATGGTAATAGCCTGTGGAATGGGGAAATGCTATACAATCCTTGTAGAAGATACTAGGATAACTTGTGTCAAAGTTGAACTACTCATCCTCAAAAACTATAGAAGTGTCACAAATGTATTTGTAGAGTAAAAAATACTCTATGTTTCATTTTGATTTTTAGGTGCACGCTATAAAATTTTGTTCCCACATACTTTGGTTAGAGACGGTGAAGTATTGAAATAGAGTGTGGGATTGATTTCCTTTTGATTCATTTTTGTCTAAGTATAAAAATAGAACAGAAGCTACCAAGTGTCATCAGCTGAGGCACCTTTCATAATTTTTATAAGTTGGTTGGGATGTGCTAGGTATCTCATAGCAACTCAATGGAATGTGACAAATGTCGACATCCATGTTTCATATCGGCATCCATATTTGAAATATCTTTTTAGTGGAAGGTTTCAACAAGCTAAGTATCAAGATCAGGCAGAAAGTGCCAAGTGGAAATCGTGAAAGGTTTCAATTTGATTTTCTAAAAGTGACAGAAGATGCCACATATCTCAGCTAAAGAGAGTAGAAGCCACCACATGTCGAGATCTGAATTATCTTCATTTTGCTTCACCGATATATCAAAGACTGTGATGGGTCTCAGGTTTTGTTTCTAAAGCAAGTGAAATCCACCAAGTGTCATTATCCATGTAAATATGAAATGAGGCCCGATTCTTTGTATAATATAAATAGAGTAAAGTAGAGACCAGCACGTGTCACCTTCTGTAGGTTTCTCAAAAGGTAGATAAAAGTAGCAGAGATTACCACATATCCCCAATTAAGTAAAGCAGAGATTGCCATGTGTCCTTTGTTAAGGTAAGCAGAAATCACCACCTATCCCTATGCCTTTTAAAAGTTGCTCAGGTGAGAAATGTTATGGGTCTTATTTTTTGTTTAAGTTGTTAAAGTTTTGAAGAAGTGGATTGTGATAGGTGTCAAAGGCGGAAGACTCTTGAGCAAAGACACAAAAAGAGTATAAGTTAAGGTAAAAGTGTCGTGTGTCTTAGGTAAGTGCTGCAGAACATGCCAAGTGTCATTTTCCAATGCATCATAAATGAAGGGAAGGTTTTTAAGAGGTTTTAAAGGAATTGGCCAAGTGTCCTCTTCTATTTAAATAGAAGGGAGTGTCCAGTGATCTATTTCAGCTAATGAACTGCTAGAAGATAAATAATTTCAAAATCTAAGAAATATCTTCTATCAGACACTTCCAGTTTAGTTAAATTTCAGTTGGGCCATTAGATTGGGAGCACACAGATAGTTTGGAGTGAATCCAAGGTTATAAATAAGGGTGCAGAGATCACCAAGAGGATCATCAGATACTTAGGGAGAATTTTTTGAGAGAATTATTGTCAAGAGTTTAGACTTTCTAGAGCTTGATTAGGAATATCATTTGCCTTTGTTCTATTTTCTTAAGTTGGAAAGTTTATGTAACTGTGCATGTTTCTGTGCCTCTTATGTGACTGGAGAATTAATAAGAAGATTGAATCCTATGCCTTTGTTGATATTTTCTGTGTCATTACAAAAGTAGTCTAAGCTATGTTATCAAGGGTTTTAGGATTTCTAGAGTTGTGATTAGGAATATAATTTGCCTTTGTTCTATTTTCTTGAGTTCGAAAGTTTATATAAATGTGCATGTTTCTATGCCTCTTATGTGATTGGAAAATTAAAAAGAAGATTGAATCATGTGCCTTTGTTGATATTTTCTATGTCACTGCAAAAGTAGTCTAAGCTGTGAGCCTCTATTTCTATTGTTTTCATCTTTTACATTGATCATGCCTTATTTTCTCTTAAATGTAATTGAATCTTACATATAGTCTCATTGTGCTCAGGATTAAGGTCAAATTACATTCAGGCGCATTGCCATAGTTAGGTTTTCTTTCTTGCATTTGTGTTTCTATTAAAATTCCTATCCCTTTTCCCAATATACACTTGATATAAAGAAGAGACCAACTTCTTAAAAATTTGGAGTTTGTTTCAAGTCGCAAGTCCCACATCTTGAAACTTCCCATTGTTGGTGTTAGAATCAAAGCATAATTTTAACCATCAATAGTTTTTGGAACGCCTAGTGGGACACTATATTGAAGTTTCTTTCAAGATCATATGAACCAGAGAGCTACAAGGAGTTAGAGCTATGGACCAGTAACCAGATCTCAGTCTATTGTAAATCTAGATTTTCTTTTTCCACCTTTAGTAACTAGTCCAAAAGAAGAGTCAACCAATTTATACCAATACCAAGAGTAAATATGGGAGCCCCTATAGGCCCAAGAAATTATGCAAGTTAGAACACTGGTAGTCCTTTGATTCTCCCAATACCACCATCCACTTGGGACCCTATCCCAGTCAATTCCTTGAAAGCTCTACCCAAATTTAGTGGACAAGATTTTAAAAGACCTAAAGAACATCTGCAAGATGTATCAAATGTTTGTACTATACATGTTGTCACACATCAAAATGTGGCCATAATATTATTAGCGACTTATTTTAAAGGGAAATCTCTAGAATGGTATCAATCTTTGACCCCAAATACCATATCTACATGGGATCAGCTCAGAGATATTTTCTCTGAAAGATTTGAAGAGAAGGGTGATAAGTCTTCTTTATTACAATAATTAATTACCATTCAAACGGCACCACAAGAAGCAATGACTGACTTCAATTCCATATTGCAAAAGACTTGAGAAAGAATCCCTACTACAACTAGACCATTACTAGGTATGGCTATAGTTTTCTATCTTAAGGCTTTGAATTCAGATATATCTATTATGATCCAGTCACTTAGAGGTCACACTTTGCCAGAGGCTTATGATTATGAGGTTAGAGCTAAGAATAATTTAATAGATGCTGGAAAGTTGCCCCTAAGGCCTCCCATGCTCATGTTTCTAGAGATTTCTTTGCCATTACCTTAAGAAGCTTCTAAATCCATAGCCCCACCTATGTCTATGTACACATATCCTCAATCACCTGCTAAAGAAATTATCCCTACCTAGTCATTTGAGCTGGATGATATCAAGAATATCTTGAGGACGTTTTCTAATGAGCTGATTCATATAAAGAGATAGTAGAATCCTTTCCCTAGGCCTCTATATCAAGGATATCAAGGAAATAGATTTTCATCTCAGCCAAACCAATACCAGGGTCCTCCAAGGCAAAATAACCCTCAACCATCAAATCAATTAGTTGCAATCCCTACACCCTCATAGACTATTCCTTCCAATTCAAATAAGGAGATTGTTCTAGGGCAAAATAATTATGTAGATAACACTAATACCTAGTGTTTCCCTTGCAATAATGCTCATACACCTAGAGATTGTCCCATGGGTAATCTTCAACAAAAAGTGGTAGAGCAAAGAAGAATGGATGGACAGTTTGCAAGTTCTAGTGACAATCAAGCCTACCAGTCTTTTGGTATGCAAAATTTAGTCTTAATGGCTTAGATGCAAGGGATGTATTTGAAACAATAGGAAGAAATAACCTCAAAACATGCTTTGTTCTCATTGGTTGAAGATGAAGAATCAGTTTTATTAAATGAAGCTTCCACTTCCAAGAAACCAGTGGTGCAATCAAATTATTATACTAGATCAAAGAGAAGGATGGTAGAACAGCCTAAAGTTGTAAATAGTCAAGTCATAGAGAATCCTCCATTTCAAGGACAAAGAAACATAGCTGTCAGACAAGAAGTGCCTTAGTCAGTGTAGAATCAAGTGATTCCTACACAAATTCAAGAAAAAACAAGATATCCTTATTTTCAAAGAACTTAGACTCTGGGACCAATAAATGTGGTGGATCAATTGAAGAAGACTCCAACACAAGTATCAATATGGGATATATTGGATATTCCTGAACATAAGACATTAGTACAAGAAGCTTTATAAGGCCAAGTAGTGCCCAAAGGTACTGTTATCAAAGGACCTGCTGAAAAAGAAAAGCTCAAAGACATAATTCATCTGCAGAAAACAGCCCTAGTGAATAATGCACCAGAGGTAAGCAAATCCAAACAGGATCCCTTCTATTTAACTTTAATAGTTGGCAATAAATTATTACATAATGCATTGATTGATTTAGGGGCTAGTACTATAATAATGCCTACGTAGATAGCTGATGCTTTAGAAATTAAGTATGAACCACTCACTAAAGGAGTCATGTAGCTAGATGGCAAAGCAGTACAAAAAATAGGGAGAATTAAACAACTCCCATTACAATGATATACTTATCCCAATATAATTGTAAAACAAGATGTAGTAGTCATAGATATACCTCTTGTTTTTCGCTTATGCTTATCAAGAGACTTTACATCCAAGAGAGGAGGATATATATCCCTTGATTGGTCTCACCTCATCCTAAGAACCAAATATGATTCAAAGATGAAGATATTATCTGATCCATTATATAAGGATAACATCACCAATGAACCAATTGCAAAGTTAGAGGTAGCTCATGCTATGATGAATAAAGAGTAAAGGGTTTTTATTGAGGAGTTAGCTGAATAGACTGAACATGATCAAGAGGAGGAAAATGATCATTTATTAGCTATGATGCAAAGTGACCCATATGGAAATTATGACTCCATGGGTCTGGGTACTTATGTCATATTTGAGGAAGATCATAGAATCCAAAATGTTTTAAAGGAAGAAAAGTCAAAATGTGCCTCTTCTATCAATCCTCGGGTCTCTCAACATGAATTCAATATTCTAAGTGAGAAGTCACAAGTGTATGCCTTAATATCTAAGGAAGAAGAGATAATTTATGACTTTCTTCTTACTTTGGAAGATGATGTGGAGGAGCATGGACATTGCCTTGATCATGATTTGAATGATTTGTTTGAAATCATTGGGTCAGGTTATACTATTTTTCATGAAGGTTGTGAGCTGGTTTAAGAGGAACAAAACAACATTGAGACTCAATTACATATGCAAAATTATTGCAAACTTTCATAATTATCCTTTCAAGAGATTGGTAATTTTGAAGTCATTAAAGAGGATGATCATGCAATAGAACTTGAGTTTGAGGTAGAAGGAGATAAGCCAATAAATGATATATCTCAAAGGGCTTCTTTTGATGAGCAAATAGTCATTAATTTCTTGATAAGACATGCCAGTATCAAGAACCGACATTCAACAAGCTTCCAAGGACAAGAAGAGTTTATATATGTTGGAAGCATGTTTGACTCAGACTCACTTGAATGCAAGAAAATCAATGTGGCAAACACAGAGATCAAGTCACCAGAGCTATATCCAATTCAACCACTTGTCTGGCAATATAAGCTAGCTTGTCATGAAGGAGACTTTATAAATTCTTCTTTTGATCCAGGAGGGAGATAAAGATACTTATTTAATGTATTATAGTTAGATAGTTTCCCCTTTCCGTATTGTTTTGTTTTCCCATTTTTGTTTTCTCATTTTTCTTTTAAATAAGTGTTCTTTAAACACGTAATCAGCAGCTCAGAGAGTTTTTCAAAATCTTCAAAATTTTCAATACATTGAATGTCTTCCAAACCTTTAGAAATCCCTAAGGTACCTTACGTTGCCACTTGCATAACATGTCTATCTCACTGTCCCATAAAGATTGAGTAAGATTTGCTAATCTTTATCTAAGTTTAATGCCATTTTGAGACTTGATAGGTCAATAAATACCTATTAGCAAGAGTTAAAGCTTACAAGTTCTCAAACATTCCTGCATCTATGAGAAAATATCCTACTACTTGCATTTTTAGTTTTTAGTAAACTTGATTCAGTAAAAGTGTTTCTATTTTGAAAAAGTTCATACTAGTTATCACAGAAAATATATAGAGATGGAGGGAGCACAGTATTCACACCAAGGAGCTGGGATGTATGAATCCCTTGACAAGTTTATTGCGAGCAAGTCATATGCTTCAGCTCCTATGCAACCATTGAAGACCTATCCACGAACCAGAATCCCTGAAGTTGGTCAAGCAAGTGACCCAGCAAAGATAAAAGATTATGCAGATGGAGTCATCGACCCAATCCTTTAAATAACAAGTAGCAAAAATTTTAGAGAAGGGGCACATCAAAGGTGTCTTCAAAGGGCCAAAGTGGGGCAATATGAGACATTTACCATGAGGATATGGATTTCACAACTGGCACAATTCATTGTCCCAGCTGTGCATCCATGCCCTAACTTGGTCAAATTATGCATAGACTTGTTCCATGCACCCTCAAACACCATTCAATAGGGTCCATTCATAGTGTAAATCACACCACAAGCTATCAGGGACATGTTAGCCCTGTATCACAATAAGATAGCTACGTTTCCCACTGTTGCTAAAATGCAAATTATGTGGGCAAATATCAATACCTAGTTGAGGTTCTTAAGATATAAATTACAAATGAGCGATGATGACACTACCGTGCCTACACTCCCTACAACAAGAGCCCAGTTCACACAAGCTAGCCAAGATGCACTATCTATGATGGCTTTCATCTTTGGCATGAAAGATGATATGGTAGTTTATGGAGAATAAATGGCTATCCTTCTTAGGTTGAAGACCATTGACAAAACTCAAGAGTATAGGCTTGAAGTTTTTGAACAAATTAGTTTCTCAATGGTGGAACAACTAGCCCAGTTCAAATCAAAAGGGGTTTTTAGGTACTCTTCTTATTTTTTTCACCTCATAATATATCAAAACTTTGACCTCTTTTCCCAACATATGCATCTTGATATGTATGACCCAAGTTTTGATCTCTAAAGGACCACCCCTGTGTCTGCATGGACGCATATTTTGTCAAAAATAGTGACCCATATGAATTTTGGGAACTATTTGTTACCCCTACTTTTTTCCACATCAGCCTAGAACCAATCATGAATAGATTATTTCCAAGTGTTTCAAACCTTTTGGCTAGTTTCCCAATTCCTTGTGATTTCTATTTTGGATCTCACCATATAATTATAAGAGTCCATGGTTTTTATGGAGAACCAATGTTTCTACCTAAGATTTTGACTCTTAGGTTAGCATTCTTAAAGGTCACCAGGAAGGTATCTATATTAGATAATGAATATGGATCTAGGAAGAGGAAGAGAAAAATGTATGACCTCCCATGGATGACAACCAGCATGGTTTTGAAAACTAGAGACACTGAGATTGTGCTGCTTAGGAAGCTAGCCTTCCTGGGTTTCCTACTAGTCAAAGACAAATGGGTATATGACCTAAATGGTTTCATAGCTTCCTAGATAAGGACTAACAGGGTTACAACCAGAATTACACATGAAGGTCACCCTTTTTGGGAAAATAGGAAAAATCCTAGAGAAGATACTCCTAGATTTTATGTTGAATTAACAGATTTACCCCTTCAAATAGACCATGGGAAAATTTTTATGTTAAGCAGAGGGATTATGATCCTAAAGTCAAAATGAATTATAACTTAAGGACACTAAAGAATAAATATTGAGATGCTAATAAAATAGAAGCCTATTGGAAATATAGGTAATAAATTTGTCAAACAACCCATTCTTTCAGGAATGTGGACTCAGATGAGAGATGCGAAGAACTCTGGGATGAGTGCCATCTCTCACCTGTATCTAGCCCAGAGACAAGTAATTTTTTGACATTGGGTGTAAAGTCAGAAGCTAGAGTAGGGTCCAACCAAGAGTCACTTGCCTTAGGGCAAATTGTAGCTGCAGTAACTATATTAGTCTGGCCTCAATCTCTCAGTGCCATGGAAAAGAAAAAGAGTGTGGTGTATTCACCACCAAAATCTTCCCCATCGGCATCAGTTATTGAAATTTCTAGTTTTCCAAAAGCATCACTGATGGTAGGAAAAGAAACATAGCCAGAAGAAGAGACACCCAAGAAGTGAAAGAGGATGTAGTTTCAGTTTGATTCAGAAGAGGAGGCAAACCCCCCACAACACCAATTATAGAGTACTGTAATTGCCCCTCAAGTAAGTATTATTCCTCCTTCTCCTTCTCAATATCTTTCTTCTCCTATTGGCATGATGATTCTATCTAGCTAGATGACATCCCCTGCCACCTCTATCATTCCAATTTCTCATTTCGCTCCATCTATTACACCTCAAGCTTTAACATTACCTCATTTTTCCCCTCTATTCCTAAGAAACTTTCCCCTCATATTGCCCATAGCCAACAATTGGGTATTCAATATGGTTTACCATAGGGACATCCTTTTGTGAGTGGGTACATTACCTCTCTTTCTACCTTCCAGACCTAAGCAAATGCTACTAGGAAGGCAAGGGAAACTTGAAGAGAGAAAAAGAAGATCAAGGAAAATAAGGCATTGGCTACACCCCATCTGCGGTCACAATTTGACCCCATTTAGTAGTAATTGATGATAACTCATTTGTCACCAAATGTAATCAAGCCAAGTGAGCAGATGTAGCCAAAAGACTACATGATGAATGCCATGGCCATCAACATGTCCCTCTTTAGGCCACAAGACAAAATTGAGTTGCTAACCAAATCTACTTCTGTAGTTGCTGAAGACTACTTGAAGACATCAAGGAGGCTACAAAAGATGGAGGTTGATTTAGCCAAGGAAAAGGCAAACTGTAATAGTTTGACCATACAGATCAATAGAAAAGACAATGAGATAGAGAATCTAAATAAAAAGTTTCAAGATACTGTTTCTCTTCAAACTCACCAAGTGTTCTAGGCCCAAAATGATTCCTTAAAAGCAAGGCTAATGTAGGTAAAAGATGCGATGATGACCCTAAGGTGGGAAAAAATAGCATTGCAAGAAAAATGAGAGGAACGCCTATTATAGGTTACCCAATTACAACAAAATATGCTAAGTGAATATAATAATAATGTAGCTATACAAGCCCAATTTCAAGCAGAGCAACAAAAAATAGAACAATTGACACTAGAGCTGGCCAATAGGCCAAGGAATGTTAGTGTTAAGTCTGGTGAAGGAGCTCTGTAAATCCATGTGGAAAAGAATCTCATCAAAGATTATTTAGCTTAGGCCTTCTCTTACCTTCCTACTAAATGCATAGAAATTATGCAAAAAGGTGGAGAATTCAGTTGCAAACACTCTGGCTATAGTTTCTAGGAGAGTAATGGACTCTAAAACATTACTACAAAAGCTTTATGATGCAACAAATGCAACATTGTCAATAGAAATAATTGAAAATAAAATGTTCACTGCTAAGTGAGTGAATGAAGTTGTCAATTGCAATTTTGTAGCCATCAATTACAGAGAGATCTTAGATGTCATGAAAGAAGGAATCAGTGAAATGAAATAGCACATTGAAGATCTAGTGCAATTAGGTCTTCCTTTTTAATTTCTTGATGACAAAATGGTGCTAATGGTTGATGAAATTAAACCTTTTTTGTTGGCCAAATAGAGTGATCAGACAATTTTCTAGGATCTAAGGGATGATTCATCAATCCCTGAAGTATAAGCTATCTTGGTTCCTATTTCCCAGCTCGAATTCAAATTGAAGGCTATAGTTCAGATTTTGTAGAATTTTTCACACAAGGATATTATTAACCTTGATTTAGACTTTAATGAATTGTAGAATAAGCAAGGGTTATATGATGATGAATGGTCTACTTATCAAATAGCATTGTTGAAGCTATAATTTTGAAATTTTGATCTAGCAAAAGTTGTGGTTTCTTTTTGAGCAGGGTCAAAAGTCTTTGGGGTCACCAATAACTGTAGAGTAAAAAATACTCTACGTTTCATTCTAATTTTTAGTTGCGCACTACAAAATTTTGTTCCTGCATACTTTGGTCTGAGATGATGAAGTTTTGAAATAGAATGCAGGCTTGATTTCCTTTTGATTCATTTTTGTCTAAGTGTCAAAATCAAGCGAAAGCTGCCAAGTGTCATCGGTTGAGGCACCTTTCATAATTTTTATAAGTTGGTCAGGGCATGCCACATATATCATAGCAACTTAGTGGAACACAACAAGTGTTGAAATCCACATTTGATATCAACATCTACATTTCAAATCTCTTTTTAGTGGAAGGTTTTAACAAGCTAAGTATCAAGATCAAGCGGAAAGTGCCAAGTGGCAATCATGGAAGGTTTTAATTTGATTTTCTAAAAGTGACAAAAGATGCCACGTATCCCAGTTGAAGAGAGAAAAAGCCACCATGTGTCGAGATCTGAATTATCTTCATTTTGCTTCATTTGATATAACAAAGACTGTGGTGGGTCTCAGGTTTTGTTTCTTATGCAAGTGGAAGCCGCTAAGTGTCGTTGTCCATGTAAATATGAAATGAGGCCTGATTGTTTCTATAATATAAACAAAGTAAAGTGGAGACCAACATGTGTCACCTTCTGCATGTTTCTCAAAAGGTAGCTAAAAGTAGCGGAGATTGCCACATATCCCTAGTTAAGTAAAGCGAAGATTTCCACGTGTCCTTTGTTGAGGCAAGTGAAAATCACCTCCTGTCCCTATGCCTTTTAATAGTTGCTCAAGTGAGAAATGATATGGGTCTTATTTTCTATTTAAGTTGTTAAAGTTTCAAAGAAGTGGATTGAGATAGGTGTCAAAGGCGGAACACTCTTGAGCAAAGACACAAAAAGAGTATAAGTTAAGTGAAAAGTGCCGTGTGTCTTAGGTAAGTGCTACAGAACATGCCAAGTGTCATTTTTTAATGCATCCTAAATGAAGAGAAGGTTTTTAGGAGGTTTTAAAGGAATTGGCCAAGTTTCCTCTTTTGTTTAAATAGAAGGGAGTGTCCTGTGATCTATTTCAGCCAATGAACTGCTAAAAGATAGAGCGTTTCAAAATCTAAGAAATATCTTCTGTTAGACACTTCCAGTTCGGTTAAATTTCAGTTGGGCCATTAGATTGGAAACACAAAGATAATTTGGAGTTAATCCAAGGTTATAAATAAGGGTGCAGAGATCACCAAGAGGATCATCAGATACTTAGGGAGAATTTTTTGAGAGAATTATTGTCAAGAGTTTAGACTTTCTAGAGCTGTGATTAGGAATATCATTTGCCTTTGTTCTATTTTCTTAAGTTGGAAATTTTATGTAATTGTGCATGTTTATGTGCCTCTTATGTGACTGGAGAATTAATAAGAAGATTAAATCATGTGCCTTTGTTGATATTTTTTGTGTCATTGCAAAAGTAGTCTAAGCTATGTTGTCAAGGGTTTTAGGCTTTCTAGAGCTGTGATTAGGAATATCATTTACCTTTGTTCTATTTTCTTGAGTTGGAAAGTTTATATGACTATGCATGTTTTTGTGCCTCTTATGTGACTAGAGAATTAATAAGAAGATTGAATCCTGTGCCTTTGTTGATATTTTCTATGTCACTACAAAAGTAGTCTAAGCTATGAGCCTCTGTTTCTATTGTTTTCATCTTTTACATTGATCATGCCTTGTTTGCTCTTAAATTTAATTGAATCTTAGATATAGTCTCACTATGCTCAGGATTAAGGTCAAATTACTTTCAAGTGCATCACCATAGTTATATTTTATTTCTTGCATTTTTGTTTCTATTAAAATTCCTATCCCTTTTCCCAGTATACACTTGATATAAAGAAGAGACAAACTTCTTAAAAATATGGAGGTTGTTTCAAGTCCCAAGTCCCACATCTTAAAACTTCCCATTATTGGTGTTAGAATCAAAGAAAAATTTTAACCATCAACAGTATTCAAATTGATTAGAAAGGCATGCATAACCAATGTTGTAACAACCATAAACATATTCTTCTTCTAAATCTGATTCTAACTCAAAGGACTTTGAATCCAATGGTAAGACTGATGTTGATTTAGATTTTGATAGTAAATTTGATGTCAATTCAAGAATAAAACCTAACTCTAACTCTAATTCTTCATTTGATGAGTACTTTATTTCAATGATGTCTTATTGAATATTTGGTTTTAGACAAGTAATTACCTGTGATGGCATAATAGGCTCCACAAAAACTAGTTTTTTAGAGTGGGACTCCTCTAGGATGGGAAAAAGGTCAAGAGACAACTCTTCAAAGATTGGATTGTTAATATGATGCTCTTAAAAAATAGGCACATGGTCAAGGTAATGGTTTTCCCAAAGGTGGTTATAATCATTAATAAGTGATAGGGCAAAGACTAACTCATTAGAGTGAGACTCCTTTATAATTGGTATAGGATCAATAGGTGATTCATCATAGGTTGAATTATCACAAATGGTTGATTCAATAGAAACATATTGAATTGGTTGGTTTTCTTGGCCTTGGTTTCTAATGAGTCAGAAAATACCAATTTTGAATATATCTTTATCTTCAAAGGATTGGATCAATTGAGGTTTGGATGGGATTGGTTCTAGATGAGGAATGGCTTGTGGTTAGATAATGGTAGGGAATTAGGGAGCATGATTATTCACATGAGTCAAAATATGAAGTCCTAAAATGGTAATGATAGGGCATTTTGGGGCTTGATTTCTTGCACAATCCAAAATACTAGGTCTTAGAACTATGATGTGGAATTGTGGAGCTTCATTTATCACACAAGCCAAAGGAGGATGTCTTGGTATAGAAATGGTTTGGTATTGTATAGCTTGATTAATCACACAAACCAAAGGATGAGGTCCTAGTATGGAAATGGTCTGACATTATGGTCCTAAAATAGAAATGGTATGATGTGGTGGATCTTGATTACTCACATAAGCCAAAGCATCCAATTCTTCCTCATAAATCATATCATCCTAGTCATGAGTTGGCTCATAAACTATTTCTTGACTATATTCCACATATTAATTGTTTTGAGGAGGTTATGGATCTATATGCCAAACAACATTATCTATAGTTGGGTCTTTAGAGTCCTCCTCACAAGCCTCTTCATACCACTCAAGGTCTCAAGTTGGATTGTGAGCTAGTTCGTGACTTTGTTCCCATGAATGATTATTATGAGGTGGATATAAATTTGTCTCACAAACCATATTATCATCATTGGGGTCTTGATTAAATCCATAAAAGCCATTTTTGGTGGCCATTCTATCATAATTTGGATTATACGTGACTCCATAGTTTTAGCTAGACATATCTGCATAAATGATGAAAGCTCCAAAAACAAAAAGGCTTAGAGTTCTACAAACTCCAAAAAAACTGTCTAAAGGACAAATGGTTCAAACTTAGTCTAACTTGGTAAAAAGTGGAGCTATATCTTCAACATGGTCTAAAAATGGAGTTGTATCTCTAAAATGGTTTGTGATAAGACTTGACATAAAATACTCAAACATCAAATGTCTAATTTCAAATGTCATACACATAAAAGCTCAAGCATCTAAATAAAAACTAGTATGTCAAAGATCTAGGTCAAAGTGTTCCAAATAAGGTCTAAATTAGGAAAGAGAAAAGTTGAGTTACTAGGTCTTTTATCCAAACATAGAGTCAAAATATAGGCTCAAACTAATAGGCATATGCTAGGACTTTTGGCCAAACAACATCAAAATCTAGACTTGAAACAAAGGTTGATGTGTTTTTAATCTAACAGATTTGGAAATAACTTTGACACAGACCCAGCACATGGAATCAAACATAAACATGATCAATTGGCATAAGGTCTAATACAAAAGTCTCTTTGAAAAAAATACTATGTTTTCCCAAATAAAGTCACAAATAATGCTATGGATAGGTACTGAACAAACAAACCATCAATATTTTTCAAATTTGTGTAATTGATTTAACCAAAGTTATGCAACGCAAAAGAGAAAGATCTATGTAGCATCCCCATGAATTAAGGCCTAAACAAAAATCAATCAATGTTTAAATCTAAACTTGGCAAGGCTAATTTAAAACTCAATGTTGAAAACTAGGATTTGACCAAACAACCTAGACAACATTGGACAGCATGACAACACAAGACAAATGTCTAAATTGTATACATAACATGGTTTGAAACAATGGTTTCTGATATAAGGTAAACTAGTCTTGAAATAAATTGAGCAGCCTAATGGCGTAAGTATGCTCAAATGATGTGATCTATGTTATGTTTTAAAGACCCCAAAGGTTCAAAATGTTTTGACATGATTTGGGTAGCATAACACTACCCTTATTAACTCAAATACATTGTTTTGACATGGATTATGAACAAACAAACAAGTTTTAGTCTCAAAACATACCAAGCAAAAATGACCAAAATACACTAAGTATAATCATCCAAATCCAATCAAGGGTATGGTAGTGTGGGGTTGACTAAACTATAAAGCTTTCAAAAATTTCTAGGGGAATCAATTACACAATGAATTTCATGTCAAACAATGCAAAATAAAAACATATAAAATGGTGTGAACATGACATTGGCTAGTTGTAAAAAGGTCTAGTCCTTTTTACAACCACTACATCTTGTTGTTCAATCAGTATAGTGTTATGTCTAAATATAGATACATCTCATTCGTAACTTAGGAGTAAGTGAAGTCATTGCTGGGAGATGAAACCCTGGGTTAAAGCTTCCCTAAAGAAATCATGGGAGGTAAAGGCATCCCCCTCATAAGCCAAGTTTACATGAAAATAAATAAAGCATAAAATAGAAAGATTATAGGGTTTTTTTCAAGGTCACCCAATACTTTTTCAAGTTTTTGGAGAGTGATTTAGATGACGTTCTTTCTATGCCTTGGACTAGGCAATTTACAAATAAGGAAAGCGCTTTTGATTCCAAGGGTTCCCTAAAGGGGAAAAATGGAAGATCATACACATAACATCATTTTATTTTTTGAAAAAAAGTTTTTAATTGAAATAATGAAAACAAAATTGACAAGTGTGTTCAATTATAAGCCCAAATGAAAGATTTGGTGGTGTTCATTTGACCCCTTAGTCTTAAAATTGTAAACTTTGAAAACTAGTTCTAAAAGCTTACTTAAGAACTTAAATGTTATATTAATCATCAAAATAATGTTTCTAGTTCATTTTAAATCATACAAAAGATGATTTAAACATGTTTTAGCAATTTTCTAAGTTGGTCCTATAAGAAAAAGTTAATATGCCGTTTAGCCTTGAAGCTAAATTTAGTTTGGAATAATGAACTTGGAAAAATGAAATCTCAAGTTTTTTGTATAATAAAATCCCACTAATCCATAGAGAAATCTTGCTACTTGCAGGATAATCCCATGACTTTAAGAGTTGTGGTATTGTAACTAACCACTAACTATTTAGTCATAATACTGTGACTCAAAATGAGAATATCGTAACTTGCAGGACAATCCCACAACTTTAAAAATTGTGATATTGTAAACTATAGGTGGTTTGGTCACAATAATATGACTCAGTTTGAAGATCCTGCTAGTGGTAGGATAATCCTGCCACTTTAAAAGCTATGGTATTGTCACTTAACTGTTAACGGTTAGACAATATCATGAGTCGGTTAAGCAGCCTCGTGAGTCATAGAGTAATCTTGTGAATTCTAAAGTAGTGGTATTGTTAACCCTTACATAAAAACACAAAGTTATTTTGAAATAAAAATGTCTAAGCACAATACCATGAGTCTAAATGACAATACTATGAGTTGTAGGATAATCTCATGTCTGTGTCTAGTCAAACCCACCACTTACAAAAAAACATGTTTTACTTAATATTTTCACTCTTTTAAGCCTCCCAGTCTAATGTTTTCCATAAAAAAGGTTAGTGAGTTACTTAAGGGAGCATTGTGATCAATTTTTTGAAGTTATTCATGTCCCATCGGGCATTTCATTACGTGAAATAGGAATTTGACTAAGAAGAGGAGATTAGTATTGTGTTAGTGAAAGAAATAAAATTAAAAACACACTAAACTAACACCTTCATGCCTAGTTACTAGGGTGAGCTTAATCATAGAAATAAATGACAAACACAACTAAAAAGTAAGGAAGAAAAAGAATCCTTCACCTTCCTTGGATGCTCCTAATGCTTTTGTAGTAGTGGTTTGCTTGGATTGTGCTTATGAAGTGTGTTGCAATGGAGCTTGACTATCCTCCAACTCCTCTTGGTACCTTTGGATTTTGCTTAGCTTGGATTGGAATCAATTTGGCATGGTAACACTAATTGTAATAGAATTTGGAATCATTTGTGCATTATAACTTTGCATTCTCAAGACTTTTTGAAGATATTTAAGCATAATAAATTTTCACCAAAATAACTTAGAAATGATGTTCATGTCCTCTCTATTTATAGATTTTGTAAAATGGATAGAATCAACCTAAACCATCCATCTCAAGATTGAGATGTGTGGCTAAGGATTAATCCAATTATGAAATTAAACTTGATAAATAGGCTCATCAATATTTTGGATAGAGGAGCAATTAAGAGGAATGGAGGGCATTGATGAGGCATGGGTGGCATGTCTTCCTAAGAAATGAGGTCACCTGATGATGTAGATATTCGATATTCATATTTAAAAACAAGTATTCAACAAGTTTCCATGGAATTATTAATTAAGCTCTAATTTGGTTTAACTAGCTCTTAAGCATGATTTAGTACTTTATGCATAAATTACTCAAATTGATCAGAATGCCTTGTTATTGATCCAAATTTTGACTAGATTGGAATTGGAAGTCAATGTCAGATGTGTTGGATCCATTATCTAATTTAGGATGTTTTCAATAGAAAATAATAAAGGCACATGTATTGTGTAAGAGATTTGATAGGAAAGAGAAATCCAAAGCACCCATGTGTGAAATTAGCAATTTGACTTAGAATTATTTGATAAAAGTTAGCTATCCCATAAAATTCACTACCTAATTTAGGGATACCCTAGCCAAAATCAACACTTGACTATATCAGGTTCAAATCTTTTAATGTGCTTTAGTGTTTTTAGGCCAAATTATGTATTTTAGTAAGAATTGGTAAAAAACCTAGTTGGAGGTTATCGGTGGCCAATTTTAGGTGTCTATAGGATAAATACCTAATAGATTGATCTAGTTGTTCTAACTAGATGAATGCCTAAACCTAGTGGGAATGCTTGAGTCCATTATTATAACCACTAGGGAGTATCAAAGAGGGAATATTATGGCTATGGAGCAGCTAAAAGTGATGGGGATTAATCAAAGAACCTAAAGTAGCATAATTAATGGAAGCATTTATAACTAAAGATAAATCATTTAAACCTATTGATTCCCCTTTTGAGTACTAAGGCCCTTCTCTCTTATGGCCCTTCTCCTATAAATATAACCCTTAAGCTATTATAAAAATAACCACATCATGTATGGTGAAGACCTACTGGACTGATGTTATATTTTTGTTTTGAGCATTAATACAAGTTTTTTTCCAATTTATAAACAATTGTCTAAGTTTGTAAGTTATGTATGGTGATGAAAATTGATAACTCTCTATCCTTCCTTCCCTTATTATTTCATGTCTGAGCAAGAGTTTTTAATCTAACAGGTCATACAGAGTGTAGTCTAATATGTAAAGATCTTAAAGTTTACAATTATCCTTTGAGTGTGGAATTTTCCCTCTAGTTTATTTACCTTATTTCACTACTCAAATTTTGCCTTTATATCAAAATACTCATGTTAGAATCTATTAAAACTTAGAGACTAGTTTGTATTTTCTATTTTAGTGTGGTAAAAATATGATGGTCATGTGGGAGACATTATTAGTGTATCACCTCCTTTATATTAGGTTTGTTTCATGTAGCTTATAACTCTTTTCCTATAAACAAGAATTATCATAGGTTAAATCACTTCAAGATATATTCGAGGAACTAGCCCTTAAAATCTAGAGGCTCACTTACATTATAGGTACACCTACATACCTAGAAGTGTTCCCATGTTACCCAAATCTAAAAGAGAATTTAACAACCTTTTCTGAGGTGTGAGATTTTTTGAAAATAACTATGGCACACTTGGTGGGACCCATTGTCTTCAAGATAACTTGTCAAGGTGAAAGCTAGTCTTGAGAAACATCAGCTGTAAATTGGCATGATGCCTAATATTTGGTGACTCTTAAAAGTACATCTAGTTTTAGACCATTTTTTGGTTATAAACTTGCCTCTATAATTCATGGTCCTCACTAGGTAATCTTTTGATAGACCATACAATCCTATTAATCCACCCATTCAGCTTGAGATCCCTCTTGCAATTCAATATCCATAGCTTAATCTACCCTTTGAAAAATGAGTATATTTTTTTGAAGAGGAAGAAGAGGAAAAGGCTATAGAGGTGGAAGATCTTGAAGAAGAAGACATGGATAGACCTTATGGTTTCCCCACCTTCAACATTGATAACCCCATTCAACTTCATGGATATAATGCCATCCCTCCCAACACCACAAAATGTGGGCCCACATTCAATGGTGAGAGTCATATCACACATATTAAACACATCAGAGATGTCTCTAACTTTTTTAGTTTCCAAAATATTATCCAAGAGAACATTTCCATTAGGCTCCTTGACATGTCCCTTAAAGGGAAGGATCATCATTGGTATAGAAGTCTATAAGGTGGATGCATCTCAACATGGGATGAAATTGGAGTATTTTTAACTTCCATATTTGGGAATGAAAGTGATCATTCTTCTCTCATACATCAGCTCAACATGATAAAGAGGGGACCCAAAGAAATAATGCATGACTTCAATGAAAGGTTTAAAAAGAATTGACATAGGTTTCCTCCCCCTATGAGGTCACTTTCTAGTTTTGGGTTCCCCACTTATTTTAGAGACATTAGGACTAAAATCACAATTATACTTTAATCTATGAGAGGATATACCATCCTTGAAGCATATGAGCTCTTTATCAAAGCTAAGAATAGTCTCATTCAAGTTGGAATATTATCACATAGAGTGTCTACGCCTCCATTATCTCATGCTTTTTTTGATTCTTTAAATGTGGATCAAACTCATAATGTTAATACCAAGCCTAGAGCTACTCCTAAGAAGGACGAAAATGTCATGGACATAGATACAAAAATCCAAAGTCTGAGAGCTCTGCTTAGACAAGCTAATGTGTAATAAGGTGATTATTAGAACCCTTACCCCTATTATAAATAGTATGGTCAATAATATGGAAGAGGGAAGGGATAATGGTAACCTAATCCCAATAGGCTTCTTAATACATACAATCCTAATTCTACCACCAATGCAAGAGAGATGGTACTAGTTCATAGTAATTTGGTACAAGGAGAAGATTAGTAGTAAGACCAATTCATGGATGCCAATAAAAATGGAGAAAAATATATAGTGGCTTAATGGGTATTTTCTCCCCTCTTATCAAATGAATATGAGGTGATGATGAAGCTAATGAAGATTGACAAACTCAAGGAGAGATCTTCACCAACTTTTTGGCTAAAGATAGTTTTATGCTAAATTAAGGAGCCTCTTTTAAAAATAATACTAGAGATAATAAGAGGGCTCTACATTATGGTATCAACATGCCTATAGGCTCATTTAATCCTCCTATAATTAAATAGGACATAGCTACAAGTGTGACTATGCTAAAGGCTTTAATGGTAATTCCAAAGGCTTCTGCACCTCCAACAAGTCAAAATGTGGTAAGGTCTACCCCTATCCCTCAAGTTTCAAGTATTTATATACCTATAAGATCCCAAGAGTAATTATGTATATCTTATTTAAACATTTTATATTCTTTAAAGATTACTAAATCATCCATTTCCCTTTGGGATGTTTTACACATGCCGAATCAAAAGGAACTCCTCCAAAAGTAGTTATTTGCTGTCCTTGCTAGTGTTTCACCCTCTAATCAAATTCAAAGTCATTTTGTCCTTGAAAGTGTTATTAATAACATTATTTAACTATCTAATAGGGCTAAAAAACCTCCACCGCTCTATCTCACTCTCATAGTAGGTGATAAGCTGGTCCATAATTGCATAATGGATAATGGAGCTTCAAATTCAATCATGCCCAAGGTAGTAGCTAAAAAATTGGGTTTAAAGTATGATACTAATAGTAAATTAGTTATCTATATGGATGGTACCCCTACCAAAACCATAGGTAATAAAAAACTTGAAGGTTTTCCTACATGACTGTCTTAGCTTTCCTATCTTGCAAGACATAGTTGTTGTTAATCTCCTAGCCCACTTTACAATTTGCCTATCAAGGAATTTTAATTCTAATATTAGTGGATATATTTCATTTGATTAGTGCTTCTTAGCCTTCAAGATGAGATATAGGACCAAGATGACAATTAGGACACAAACTCTTTCAAGGTTTCATATTGAACCTTACATCGAGACAAGTTCTAATTTGAACTGTGTTATTCATGAAGAAAAGGATTCTATTCTAGATAATGGCACTTCTTCCAAGCTTAAGGGAATTTTAGATTTTTTTATTGATGAATATGTTACTAATAATTATGATAAATATATTTATTCTCTCATAGAGGAAACTAATCTGGGGACATATTGTATACATGAATAAGGAATATAGACACCTTTACTCGCTAAGGAAGAGGGTGAAAATGATGAACTATGGAAGATGTTTTTTGATGGTTCAAGAAATAAAGTTTGTGTAGGGTCTGGTGTTGTGTTAGTCTCTCCATCCAAACAATATTAATATGCTTCATATATATTTAATTTTAATTTCACTTGTAATGTGGTTGAGTATGAAGGTTTGATTCATAGCCTTCAATGGGCAAGGAGAAAAGGGGTCAAGAACCAGCAAGTGTATAGAAATAGTGAGTTGGTTGTGTTCTAGGTGAGGATGGTGGTTTATTAAATGAAAATTTTTATTAATTCATATATTCATCAATTATGGTATCTACTTCAAGACTCTAATGCATTCACCATTCACTCAGTCCCAAGGGAGCATAAAAATCATGCTGATAGACTAGCTGCTATAGGAGCCCAATTTGATACTCTAAGTGTCATAAAGGAGGAATGAAAGAAGTCTCATATTTAGATCATTATCAAACCTTCTATACCTGATAATTAATTCTCTTTTCAATTTTTTTATAGTGATAAACACACTGCATGCTTCTTACAAAATGAGGTTGAGTTTTGTTCAAGAAATTAGGGGAGATTCTAAGAATAGTTGGGTGAACAGATTATGTAGCTAAAGAACATTAAGATACCTAAGGTTTTGGTGACATTACAAAGTATCTTTAATGAGAATGATAATAAGAGGAAAGATAAAGTGATTGTATCTAAAAATTAGGATAATTATGAAAGGGTATTGATCTTCAAAGACAAACTCCTCAAACTAGGCAAGGTATGTTCTACATTATAAAAGCAAGAATTCATTTAAATATGGAGAGATTTTCATGATATATTTTCTTGGGATGTAAATGCCTCAAGGTATTTGATCCTTTCCTATCACACCATACCATTGAGTTGGAAATGGGAGTTAAACTAATTAGACAAAAGCAAAGAACTATCAACCTTAAGGTTGAGTAACTCAATAGGATGGAGCTCACCAAGTTCCTTTAATCTAAGATAATATTTCCCATCAACCATTCAACATGGGTGGCTAACATTGTGCCTATTATAAATAATAATGGGGAGATAAGGCTTTGTGTAGACTTTAGAGATATCAATTGAGTGTCACTCAAAGATCACTATCCTCTACCCTTTATGAAGTAGATTTTGTAGATGGTTTTAGGTTCTCAACATTTCTCTTTTCTAGATGGTTATTCAGGTTATAATCAGATTTTAGTTAATGAAGATGATTAGTTCAAGATAGCCTTCACTACCAAATAGGGGACCTTTTCTTATAATGTTATGCCTCTTGGTCTATCCAATGCTGGTGGCACTTTTTAGAGAGCAATGGACATGGCCTTTAAATGTTTAATCAATGAGTTGGTATTGGTTTATCTAGACGATATAATAATATTTTCTAAGGATGAGATGAACACATACAAAATTTAATGTAAGTTTTTGAAATATGTAGGTAATATGGGGTATCCCTTAACCTAAATAAGTGCATCATTGTTGTTCATGAAGGTAAGCTCTTGGGACATGTTATTTCCAAGAATGGTCTAACTATCATTCCTAAAAGAATAGATGTTATACTAGGTTTATCATTTCCCTTGCATAAGAAAGGTCTTCAAATTTTCTTGGGTAAAATAAATTTTGTAAGGAGATTCATACCTTGTTTTGTATCTTTAGTAAAACTATCATAACTATGCTTAAGAAGAACCAGGCCTTCTCCTTGACCAAAGAGGGTAAGAGTAGTTTTGAAGCCTAGATAAAATAATTAAAAAATATCCTACCTTGATGAATACTAATTTTACTAAAGACTTTATGTTGTATTCATTTGCTAACCTTGATACTATTTCAGCCATGCTAATAACAAAGAATAATGAAGGCATGTAGTAACAAATTACATTCTTCAATTAGGGTTTAGAAGAATATGATACTAGAGATACCTTTATGGAGAATTAGGTCCTCACTATTATCAGAGGAATAAAGAAATTCATACATATGGTGTCAAATAACAAGATTCATGTCATGGTCTCTCATCCTAGTTCCAAGGAATTTATTTTGAGTAGAGACCTTAATGAAAAGAAGGTAGGGTGGATTACTAAAGTGATGGAGTATGATGTTGATATCAAAGTGACAAAACTGGTAAGGGGTAAAGGCCTCTATGATCATCTAGCTTTAGATCTTTGTGAATCAAAAAATGAATCTCTAGTCAACCATTAGTGTCCCCAACCAATGAGTCCATTACCTTCAAAAAATTAGACACAAGACATGATCATATTTCTATAAAATGCTTAGTACCCTAATAATATGAATATATCACAAAGGAGGTATTTTAGATTTTAATCTATACCCTTTTGTCTTGTGGATGGTGTGTTATTTAGGAGAGACATCAATGGTGTGTTTTTGAGATACATTGACAATGACCAATTTGGAGTGTTTCTTGAGAATTTCTATGATGGGACAATAGGATGCCATTGCTCTAAAAGGACCACAACTGCCAAGATCATGAGGGCTAGATATTATTGGCCCATCCTCTTCAATTATTTCTATTCTTGGGTTAGAAGGTGTGGACAATGTGCCATATTTATATGAAATAGGAATCTTGTAGCTCTTCCTTTAAATCCTATCCAAGGGGACCAAACTTTCATGTAATAGGGTCTTGACTATATTGGCATGATAAACCCACCCCTCCCCATCAAGTGTTGGTAATAAATGGATACTTACAATAACTAAATATTTTACTATATGGGTTTAGGTATTAGCATTGAAGGAGGATAATGTTATTTCCATGTTATCATTCTATGAGAACATCATAATAAGGTTAACCCCACTTTTACTATCATTTTAGATAATGCTCTTACTTTTATGGGTCCTAAAATAGCTAATTGGGCAATTAATAATGCCATATTCTTGAGCACTTCATCCAACTATTACCCTCAAGGTAATGGGTTAGATAAATCTAATAACAAGAACCTGATCAAAATTGTTAAGAGAAACTTGGAGCATAACCAAAGAGCTTGGCACACTAAACTGAAGATAATATTATGGGTTGATATGATAAATCCAAAGAGGGGAGTATGTAATTCTCCTTTTGTGCTTGTCTATGGAAGGGAGGCTAGGTTATCTATATCTCAAGATATTTTGGCCTTGAAATTAGCATACCAACTAGATTTTCTTGAGAACACTCCCATGAAAGTGAGATTGGTAGAACTAATGGAGTTTCAAGAGACTAGAAGTGAGGCTCATGAGGCCATGGAGCATCACTAAGTATTGATGATAAGATCTTTTGACAAAAGGGAAACTCCAATATCATTTCAAAAAGGTGACATAGTCTTGAAATGATATTAATATATAGTAAATCTAAGTAGGCATACTAAGTTTGATTCCCTATGGAGTGAACCATATGTCATCACCAAGGGCAAGCAAAGAAACTCTTTTTAGTTAGCAAGGATGAATGGAGAAGAACTACCTATCCCTGTAAATGAGATATATTTAAAACCCTGCAATTGAGAGTTGAAGGTCTATCTTGTAAATATTAGGCTAGGTGTGTGTTCTTTTCTTGTTCTGTTGTGTCCCAATAAGTGCTTTTAAGCACAATGTGTTCTGTTTAGCTCATTGCTTTGTGTTTTTCCCTATTGTTTTCTTGTGTTTTATATACTATTCAAAAGTAATTTATATGTCCATCTTGTATACTTATGACTCCATATATAAATGGATAGGATTAGGCAATTGGTCAAAGGAAAACAAACATACTACTCTTGGAAAATTTCCTAAGATGTTGACCATTTTTTCCCAAAACCCAAAATAGATCAACCTCCTTATAGTCAAAATCTTGTATAGGGGCCTTTCATAATATCAATCTATTGTGGCTTTATTTGATGTCATTTAATATGCCATTTTAAGTGGGTCATGGCCTAGCCTAGTCCTTGTGTCTTCTGGTGTCTTAAGAATCATTTTGATCATATATGTAAGTAGAAAATTTTCATGGTGTTGAGCAGTTGCAAGAGTAGGTCTATAAAATCTTAAGGTTGCACTTGGGAATTTTGTTCAAATTTTGGCCAAGTGATTGGAGCATTAATATTTCCTTTGGAGGAAGTGTTCCACATAAATCCCACAATAAATTTAAAAGTGTTATTTCCTTTGAAATATTTGGTTTAGTCTTTTGGCCAAGGTTTAATTATTTTAGGATTTTTGTTTCAATGTTTTTGCCTAAGTGTGAGGAATTATTTTGGATATTTTGTCTTAAAAAATTTCTTCGAAGGGTCATTTATTTTAAGTTCAATTTTCAAAGGTTCCAAAGGTTAATTATTCAATAAAGTGGTCCAAAACACTTCTCTTGAAGGGAAATTATTTCAAGCAAGTATTCTCTCTAACTTTCTCAAAGGGCACTTTCTTGGGAAATGGTCCACTTAAATATTTTTGAAGGATTTGTTTTAGAGAAACGTGTCCTACACACTTTTCCTAAAAGGTCTTTTCTACAATAAAGTGTCCCAAACACTTTTTCTAAAGTGTGTTTTTTCTTCGCTAAAGGGTCCAATGCAAAAATTCCAAAGGGTCAGTTTCTTGAGTAAGTGTCCTCCACATTTTATTCAAAGGACCTTTCTACAATGAAGTGGAACAATTCAAAAATTTTGAAGGGCATTTAAAAAGGGCTAAAAGGCCATTCTAAAGACAAAATTCCTTTGGGAAAAATTTCCAAGAATTTTTCCTAGAGGCATATTTCTTTCAAAGCTTTTATCCCGAAGAAAAAGATTAATAGAGAATTATTTCAGACATTTTATCTAAAAGATTTTTTCAGATAAAAGTGCCCTAAATTTTTTTTTTGAAAGATATATTTTCAAGAAAAATGGTCCACTTCAAGGTTTTTGAAGGGTAATTTTGTTTTAAAAAGGGTACTTTCATAAAGCTTGAAGGATAATCTCAAAGGGCAAATCTACGGGCACAATTCCTTTAGGAAAATTATTTGGGATAATTTTCCTAAAAGATGATTTCTTTCAGACATTTTATCCAAGATAGAGATCTTGAAGACATGAATTATTTTAGACATTTTATCTGAAAGAATCTGTCAAGTCAAAGATAAAGCAAACAATTTTATTTGGAAGAGGTGGCTGAGACACAAAGCCGAAAAGAATTGTCCAGTGAAAGGGTTTGAAAGAAATAGCCCACAAAATAGTGATAAAAAAATTACGTGAATGTCAAATTAAAGCCCTAAAAATTATTAATTTAAATTAAAATGTCCTAAGGATTAGTGTATTACATCCAAGTGGCATGATCTCATGAGCTCGTAGATAGATCCAACAATGCATAGGGGACTGATAGCAAAATCCTATGGATTAACATGCATTTACTAGGTGGTACCAATAGGGACAAGGTTTAAAATTCAAACAAAAATATGAGGGATCATACTTATTCATATATGGAAGATATTATGATGTAAGATGAGTCAAGGTATCGATGATCTAAGTCAAGTCTCGATGACCAATCAGAGAAAAGGTCAACAAGTAACTTCTACAGGGAAAGGTAAGCAAAAGGTATGAAGCAAAGCTCAAGCATGGTTTAGTTAGATCCAAATCCAAATGTTTCTAAGGCTATTATTGGATAAGACATGTAGACTCAAATGATTTCATCTCTTGGACCAACTGCTTGAAAGGGACTACATCCCTCCACTATACACATCATGACAAAGCCCTAATAGATTGATCTAGTTGTTCTAACTAGATGAATGCCTGAACCTAGTGGGAATGTTTTATTCTTCCATTACAACTACTAAGGAGGATCAAAGAGGGAATATTGTAGCTATGTAGTAGCTAAAAGTGATGAGGATTAATCAAATGGTGTAAAGGAGTGTAATTCATAGAAGTAATTATAACTATAGCTAAAGCATTTGAATTGACTAATTCCCCTTTTAAGCATCAAATCCCTTCTCTCTTGTGATCATTATCCTATAAATATATCCCTTAATCTATTTTAAAAATAACCACACCATGTATGATGAAGCCATGATGGATTGATGTTATATTTTTCTTTTGAGCATTAATAATTTTTTTTCTATGTTTTAAACCATTGTCTAAGTATGTAAGTGATGTATGGTGATGAGAAGTAATAACTCTCTATCCTTTCTTCCCTTACCCTTTCATGTCTAAGTAAGAGTTCTTAATCTAACATGTCATATAGAGTGTAGTCTAGTGTGTAAATCTCTTCAACAGTATAATTGTCCTTTGAGTGTGCAATATATCCTCTAGTTTATTTACCTTGTGTCGCTTCTCACATTTTTCCTCTATATCAAAATGCACATGTTATAATCTATTAAAACTTAGAGACTAGTTTGTATTTTATATTTTTGTGTGGTAAAAATATGATATTCATGTGGGAGACATTATTAATGCATCACCTCCTTTAGATTAAGTTTATTTAATGCAGATTCTAACTCATTTCCCATAAATAAGCATTAGCATAGGTGAAATCACTTCAAGATACATTCAGGGAACTAGCCCTTAAAATATAGAGGCTCACTTCCACTATAGGTACACCCACATACCTGGAAGTGTTCCCATATTGCCCAAATCTATAAGAAGATTGAACAACCTCTTCTAGTGTGCAAGATTTGGTGACAACAGTTACAATAAAAATATGAGGGAGGAGAAGAGGTGTTCCTAAAGTTAAGGTCCTCTTAGGAAGTAAAGGTAGGAAGAAAAGAGCATCCCATATCGTGTCTAAATAGATTCTGGTTACCTAAAAATATTTTGATAGGGGATTTCATGATGCTTGAATTAAAAAAATGAGATTAGGAAATAAGAATGAAAAATATGGATAGATTTTGTGAAATAGAGAATAATTTCGAATAATAGGTACAAATTCAATTGGGTCGACAGAGTATGTGAAGAGAATTCATAAAACATAAGAACAAAAGGAAATAATTGAGATAGTTTCATGCTGAAAAGAGATAAAATTAAAATAGGCTAAAGAGATAAACCATCATATGTGTTGACAATATACTAATGAATAGGGAGTAAGGAAAGAAATATATAGACACAACCAGACATATTGACTGTATACTGCTTAGAAAAGGGACTGAATAAGAAGATAAGGATACACAATTAGAAAAGTCAAATGTGTATTGTAGGTAGATAGGCTAAACAATCTGTAAGAGACTATTTCATTATGAGTGATATTGTTTTGAAAATAGTTAAAGGTTTTATAAGACAATATCTAAGCAAAATATATTTAATCACAAAAATAATTAGATTAATGTGAATGATCCAATTAGAACACACAACATAATCCTTGAACCAATGTTGACTAATGCAAGTTTTACAATATAAAATATAATGATCAAAGAGCAAGCAATACCTTGAAGTTAAATACTAACTAATTAGTCATTCCTAAGTGTTATTAAGTTATAATGAAATTAAATTTTAATTTGGTTGGGAAGTTGGATATAATGAGGAACTATAAAACAATCTAAGGTTAAGTTCAAAATGTTTTAGATAAAAAGGATATATATTAGTGATGGTATTAGCTTTCTATTGGGGCCTGCCCCATCACTTCACAATCCTAGAATAATAAGGGTGTAAAGTGATTTTCCAATTTATATCATCAACCACATGTTAATACTTGGACAAAAAACCAAGTTGGCTTCCCCCTTGGTAACTAAATCCAAGTAGGTAGGGCTTGGAAAGATAAATGTTTAATTTTATTTATTTATTTATTTATTTTTTTGTAAAATGATTTGGAAGTGTGTGAAAAAAAGAAAAAATATTGTGACTAGAATGGTAATTTGAAAAACCACCTAATTAATCTATGTTTTTTACTTTAAGCGTGCAAGAAACTAAAAGGAAAAGTGAATTAATTACTAGAAAAAAAGGTTAATTCCATGATTATAAAGAGTGTAGAATTAGTTTAGGTTATATTGTATGAAAAAAATGTAATAGAAAGTCAACTAGGTTGCTACTATTTTAAAGATTCAAGATCTAGAAGAACACAATTGAACATGTTGATTGTTTCTTCAATATATAAGATAGACTACAGAATTGTGTTGAGCTTGTTGACCTAGTTGGCTTTAGGGATGCAGTATAGAGAGAGTAAGAATGAACCTTGGTGGGTTATAAGATGTTTATATTTCAAAATTTTATGTTGTGATGCTCAAATGTTGATTCAAAAATTATGTGAACAGAGTTGACTGGCTTGATAGAATTTGTAAAACTCAAATGTTGGAAAAGAATTTGTGAACATAGTAGACTAGTTCGACTATGTCTGTAGACCTATATGCTAAAAGAGGAGAATTGTAAACAAAGTCCACTATTCTAACTATATATGTAAATGTGGAATTGAAAAAAGAAACTATGTCAAACTGATCGATCCAATCACTTGCATTTGGATAAAAACTACATAGAGAGAATAAATTCATTTTAGAGTAAAAGTGTGTTAAACATGTGCATATAATTTTATAACTATACTAATAGGTTTGATACAATACTATAAAAATAAAAATATATAATATTATGAAAAAATGAAGTTGTGAAAGAAAGACTACAAGGGTTTGATTCACATGAGTTCACCAAAATATATGTAAATATAAATCTAATTGATCTATTAATCAATCCTTGCTCAGAGAAGATAAATCTTACTTACGCTTTTGATTATTGATACATTACATAATGGGGTTCATGACCAAGATGGATCTATTAGAGCTAACTAGGGGATCTCTTACCATAATAACATCAATAGAGAGGGTTCCAAATCCTTTAGTCATGTAACATCATGCAATAACCCGAGATAGGACCTATGTTTTCATAAACACAAAGTAAATGACAAGTAAATTAATATCTAATCTAGTGATTACCAAAGCTTGTGGCACAAAATGAGAGTAATAAACATAAAAACTAAACATACATAGGAGAATCCTATTTAAGCTATGAATAGGTAAAACCCTAATGCATGGAGAGAGAAATATATTTAAAAGCCATTAATTATGCTAATTTTATCTACTAAAATAGAGGAGTAAATTAGAGATACCTTGAATATGAACCCATCAAGACTCAATCTCTCCCTTGGATAAATGTGCTTCACAAGAGGTTATTTTGGTTTGTAAGGATTACTAATAAATGCTAAAGCATCCAATAATCTTCTATGAGAGAAGATTCTTCTCTAAGTATAAACCCTAAACTATAACTCCTCAATTAGAATGGTAGAAGAGCAAATTGTAAAGTGCAAGTGAATAATTTACTCTTTATCTCTGTAATAAATGGTATAAATGGATATGTATATATATATATATCTAAAACTAACCCATAATGTTATTTTCTAAAAATAAGTTAGGTCTCGGTCTAGTTCATCAAAAGCTAACCTAAACCTATAACATGACTTTATCAATTTGAATGTAGGGTTAATGGGGTTGACAATGTAAGTAAACCATCAAAACTAGTTTTAGGCTTAGAAAGGGGCTATGTACGGTGATGAAAATATTACAAGAGTGTGCAAGAGAGGATATAAGGCTTAGGGAAGTGTATAAGAGATGATTATATTGATATAAAGTGGTGGTATAAGGGATAAGAATCCTAAAAAACACCAATGGTCTACCCACCCCTTTCATGGTGCACCCTTTAAGGCATGTACTTAGTGAGTTCAAGATTATATAGGTTCCTATTAAGAGAAAGTATCATTAATTGATAAATTTTGAAAATTTTATGTGTATACAATATGTCATAGTTTTATGGTGCACCACCATGAATTTCTCTAACAAAATGCACATTATCTCATTAAAAAATGTCTTCCAATCACTATTCATACTCAAATGGCATTTGTACCTACTAATAATATTTCCCCAAAGGAAGTGAACCACCATGGATATATTATAATTTATTTTTGGTGATTATTCTACCCATATTATCAAATAATCCATGGTATTAATGATATACCATGCACAATTCCTAAACACAACTGGGAAGATGAGTCCAACAAAGTCTATCACCCACTTCTCAAACGGATCATGTATATTTATAGGAACCAATGGAATCTTGTCCCAATGGTTGGGTTTACCAATTCTTTAACACACATAACATTTCTATGAATATTCCTTTGAATTCTTAAATGATGTTGGCAACCATAGGCTAGTGAAAATGTCTTTCATGTGTTATCCTCTCCTACAAAGTAGACACCTATAGGAAATTCATGCCATTCACATATAAATTATGTGCACCCATGCTACATCACACACATATCTTTAAAATCATCGCATCTCTTCTTATAGAGTTTCTTACTACTAAAGTTGACAAAAAATAAGTTCCAATTACCAATTGTTTATTTTCCTTAAATGCCACTTCAATTGGGGCAATGTTGGACATAAGGAAATATAATACTTTAGCTATATCTTATAAAATTCATTGAACTATGTATAATTAGGCATTAGAACATCATTATCAATTTTATATGTGTTCTCCCCTTAGGTTATTCAAGATAAATTATTAGGTCATTTTTTTCATGACTTCACCACCATTGAGAATTAATCTTTTTGGAAGAGAATGATCCACCTATAAATTATTCCATGTAAAATGGGTTTGTTCATATATAATTGAGTGATTAATGGTCCTATAGTTACTAAAATATGATATTTTATACTTTAAAATAACAATCTTGTAATGCATTTACGACACATGACTTGAGCATATAAAAATGTCCTAATATTCCATTCTCTCACACTTTCATGTTATATTATGAGTCAAAAATTATGTCATACTATTATATACCTATAGAAACCTAACTATCTATTTAAAACTTGCTAAATATCCTACATAGACATCTCCAAACTCTTAGTTCAATTAATTTATACATAGGTCAGTTTTACTAGATTCATTTAGTATTACAAGTCGATACTAACATAATCATGTTGGTATAGACCCACTTCCAACAATGAATAATTTTTAAAATCAAACCTTTCTTTAGGGACAACTCATTTTATTATCATGTTGATGGTGTGATAAATCACCCAATTCGACTCATATATAAATAAATCAAGGTCTCATTTAAAAAGGAATTACCACTAATATGGCATGCATCTATACACTACTATACATTTAGAAACTTAACTCTTTTCATCACAAATTAGATATCACTCACTAGGCTCAATCATAAGACACGTATGAATCACTCTAAATTTAACTCAAAGAAAGCACTCTCAAGGATGAAAGACTAATAATTAACTACATACATATAGAAAAGGAGCACAATTTCATAATCATACTAGGTTAGAGAATTATGTGTGGACTTATTTCCATCCTTTAAGTATTGGATACATAGGTATTTGTCATTCATCAAATGAGGATGATTGGGGTCATCTAAGTCCATTCCACTTTCCCATGTTTTATAGGTTTTTTTCTTTACAATCACAACTAAAGGTTTCAAGGAAAAGGATATTGATTTCTAGTGTTGTGTGAATCATTAGGGTTTGATATTATGAATACAAAGTAAAAAAAGACATGCATAAGAAACCATATAGTAATTATTATTCATTACCTCATAGGTTAATACTAATAAACACATATTAGTATTTATCATTGATATTGACCTAGATATTATAGAACTAACCTTGCATTATTTAGATAATTAGTTATAGAACCAAACAAACCTGGATTTATCCTAATTTTCACTTTTAAAATATAGTCATAGTGAGACAATCAACCTAAATAGAAAATTACTCATCCCTTTTGTTAGACTTATTATATCTAATCAATATAATAAATTCTAATTTTTATAATTATATGCTTAATTAAATTTCATAGATTAACATCTATATTATCAAACATTAATTTATCCTATTAGGGTTACTCTTGATTGAATTAATTTAAATTAGGGTAACACATAGGTTTAGTATTGAACTATGCATTATAATGGTTCTATGATCTTCCCTTTCAATTCATAAAATCATTAAACCCCTTGGAAGAGTAATTCCTACCACATTTTTACATCACCATTGATGGGAGGCTATTTTATGCATATATTTACAAACCTAATCAAGGGTCCAATGAGATAATCAATGATTATGTATGTTGATACAAAACTATGCTAACAAAAATTATCTATGTTATGGATAATAATGAGTCACAAGATATATTCAATAAAAAATTATTGGAATTAATACTTGAGGCAATTATATTCAATAGATTTAAATAATTTGAAGAGATATGACATACAGTAAGTGACAAAAAAGTTAAACTCATATCTTTGAAATAATTCAAGTATGCATATACTCCCACAACTACATGATTGAAAACATTTCAGAATAAACCAAGCTACAAGTCAAATTAGATGATAAAAATAAGGAGGTAAATATTACATTCAATTTAACATCATAACTTAAAAACTAACTATAATTGATATTATAAATATTACCATCACCTCCTCATTTGTTACTAAAAAGGTTATTTTATTACAATATTATCATAGTTATTCCTCCACAAGAGATAAATATAAATAGGCATGCACCAAGAAACTATGATGGAAATGCATATTATGAATATCATCAGAATGTATGACATTAAACAAATAGATGTTTCAAACTAAGACATAAGATACAAAATGTAATTGATGACAACCTTATTGACTTGATCACCCCTATAGTGGGATATAAACCATTAAAAAAATGGAATTAAAGAATTTAATATATTTAACAATCCATTTCCTAAATATGTTTTATAGGAACATCATGAATATAATGCAAATCCTCCACTAGTGACATATGTTCATCTAATTGATGTTACTTTTAGTAGACTTAGTGATACTTCACCACAATGGATTATCATAACATTTTATGATAGTGACATGGTTGATGCTGATTCAAAATTTCATGTACATTTCATATGATCCTAAATTGATGAACAACTTGTATAGATATCATTATCTATAATGATTCAAGTTAGATCATTTACACAATGGAATGTCACAATGGTACTTCTACATTCCATTAGGTATAAATGATAATATTAAATAGATACATTAAAATTAATTAAAATATTCTATGGATAGAAACACAAGAACTTTGGATGCATAATATTACTTCTTTAGGTATGCTCTACCATATTGGTTACACCATTCCTAGTTTTACAGAGTAATTGGGACTTTAACATGTTATTAGGATTCCCTTTAATGTAAAAACTCTATTCAGTACCATATATGATGCACTTATATATAAATTGCATACATTATAATAGGGTTATCATATTTATAGGTGTGTAGTATGAGTACCCTATACAACTAGTGGTATCTCCTCCTCCACCCCTACCAACACCATAATTGGTTGTTTCACCTATTCTAGATCCTTATACAAAGATGGTTGATATAACTATTTAGGAGCATTATATAGAGTCTATTGTTAAACATATGCATGATCTATTTATATACCTAGTTCATTAAGACATTTTTGGGCCTAGTTAAACACCTAGTTATTTAATGCCAATCAAATAAAAGAGTTACCTAGGGCTCATAGAGTCCATCTTCTCTTACAACACATAATCAATTAGAAATTTAGATATCTCGACATGTTTCATAATAAATAAAATAAGTAAAACATTATCATACTAAATAATAGATCCAATAAAGTCATCTACCATCTATAACTACCTATAATACACTAAGTTTTATGAGCAATGATCATGATAGTTATGTCACACCATATTAATTCTTATTAGATTTTGATACACCCAAAGTTATCACCTCCCATTCATGATGTAGAATAATTACACTATTATTTATATGCACTACCCATGACCCTCCAATTTATTAAATCATTTTTTAGTTTTTACAAATTTTAAATGTTATAGAAAAATAGAAAAAGTAAAAAAATTAAAAAAATACAAAAACATTAATTTTTTTTCAAAAAGTAAAAAATCAAGAATTGATAATTACATGATTACTATATTACACTATTTAAATACGTTACTTATCAAATTTATAGTTGATGGAATATTATTTCACACAAACATGAATTTAATGTTATATGAGTGCAATGAAGGAAATACATGTTACACATAGACATACAAATGTTGAACTTTACTCTACCTAGTGGCCATGTTGATACTAGATGCAACTTATTCCATACCTTTGACTATTACAAGTTATATATTTTTATGAACTTTTATATTAGTTGAGCTACCTATATTTATTACACATGTTTGAATATTTACTCATATATTATAGAATGATACATTAATATATTATTTTACTATGATATGATATTGACACATATGGATGGTGAAGACTAGTTTATTTATTTTATTCTCCATAGATGTTGTTACTCTCTTACATGATAAGATACTCTATGCTTGAATATTGTGTATGGTTTTTGGCCTTGGTTTGTGTTACATATTTATGTCCCTTTTTTGTGGACCTTAGTATTATGTGTGAAACTAATTCTTGAGCTTGTTTGTGTTATTGAGCTTATCGACATTGAAAGGTTTTATGATCCATTTCATACATTTTTACTATGTAGTCATATTTAGTGATCTTGATACTGTGTACTTCATTGATCCATCTATCCAGACATGACTCTTGTATGCCATACATTACATATGTTAAATACATTTCTTGGTTGACACATAAATTACTATGATGACATATTCTCTACATGCTTAAATGATTATATATGATGTTTTATTTATACATGACATGATACAATTATCTCTTCTTTTCAGATGAGTGGCTTAAAACAAACATCCCTCATATCAAAAAAGGGGCATCACATTGGTTTTTCATAGAGACATAAAGCCTATATGATCATAGAATATAGATTTTAGAGATTTAGAATGGTTTAGATATTAGTTGGTTTAGTTACATGATATATATTGTAACATTATTATAAATTATGGGGTTATATACCATGTATATGTACTCACTTTACAAATATGTGAGCACAAGTTCATATAAACTTGGGTGCATATGCATGGACATATGCACATATTTTACATGAACATGAATTATAAATTTCCACATACACATACATTTGAGATAGATGTTATAAAATTTAGATACAAATACATTACATCCTATACTATCTAGTATAGATTTAGGGGGTATGATACTAGTTCATGCACATACATAGTGGAAAATTTAGAGTTGAATATAAATGGTTATAATTCCACTTCACACTTATAAAATATATGGTCCCAATAGGGATACACATATTTTTCATTATCTTTTAATCATGTATTTTATTATACATTGATTGAAACTATACAATCAAACTTACATGATGGGGCATAAACATTTATCTTTCCCTTTCAATCATGAGTTTTTGTTTTTACATGGAGAAAACTTAAGCAAAACTATATTATTAAATTTACAATCCATATGCATTGGTTGATTCATTTTATTTTATTAAACCTAGATTAATGTTTCTCTCTTTACCTATGTAGCTATTCAGGTTAATACATTACATACATTTCCCCACATTTATGAGGGTTGGGGCATGTCTCAAAATATACAAAGATACATAGTTATAAAAAATTTGGGCATAATCACCCAACTCTCCATGTGATTTGTAAATGAAACACACGTTTATACAATGCTTCAAAATTGAAGCTTCTTCTTCAAATATTTGCAAGGGAAACATGGTTTTCACCAACACATGTGTAATCTAACCCTTGTTCTCTCAATAATTTTAAAAATTAAATTTCGGATTATAATTTTTGATCTATGGACATTGAATACACATGATTTGAGTTTTTTTACATTGAGAGACTTGCACAATTAGAAATTCATACCAAATGAAATGTGTGTGTACACACTTATGTATATTTTATCTTTTTACTCTAGCAATTTATTTACTAGAATAAAAGGGAAGAATTTTTAGATACTAAAATTTGGTATTTGGTACTTGAAAATGACAAGCTTGACATGAATTTACCACACATGACTTGACTGCATAATATAAGTCCTCATCCTACATTCTCTTACACTTTCATGTTAAACTATGAGTCAACTCTTCCATTATACTATTATATACCTATAAAAGCCTCTCTATTTAAATCATACTAAAGATCCCACACATATATCTCAAGACACTTATTTTAGTCCACCTATATGCAGGTTAGTTCCACCATATTTTGTGAATATTTACAATTTATATTGACCTTATTTGGTTGGTACCAACCCACTATTAGTAAACTATAATTTGTAAAATCATGCATTTCTTTAAGGTTGGATCATTTTCCTAGCATGTAGGTGGCACAATAATTTTACACAATTGGAATCATATCAATAAATAAGGCTTCATTTAAAAATGATGTGGCACTTATATGGAATACATATATACACTACTACACATTAAGAAAATTTTCCCTTTTCCTCCAAATTTAAAATCACCGACTAGGAGTATTCACAATCCAAGTTTAAATCACTCTAAATAAAAATCAAATAAATAATTTTAAAGGATAAAATATAACTCATTAGCTACAAAAATATAGATAAAGAGCACAATCTCACAATCAAACTAAGTGGGATAACTACATATGGATTGGTTTACCTCCTTGTATTATTAGATAAGTATGTATTGATCAATCATCAAAGATGGGTGATTATGGTCACCTCAACCCATTACGCTTTCCTATTTTTGAAGTTTTTAATACCTCATAAGAATAACATATGGTTTCAAGGAAAAGGAGGCATATTTTTGGAGTTTCACACATCATTAGGGTTTTAGATTGTGAATACAAAGCAAGTAGAGATATGTGTAGGATATTTTACATTCAATGTTCCTAATTCCCTCATAGGTTAGTACCAACTAGAATAGGTTAGTATCAACCCAGTAAATTGATCAAGATGCCATGGAACTAAACTTGCATAGATATATACTTAGTTATATAATTGAACAAACCATCTAATTTTCACTTTAAATATATAGTCATAGTAAAAATATCAGCCTACATACTTAAATAATCATCCTTTTTTGTACTTACTATATTTATCATATGGCACTTTTTAAATAACTATAATCAATTACAAGAATTTACATTCATATGTATTATTGAATGCCACATCTTAATATATAAATTATTAAACATTGAATAAATTCTAAGAATTTACATTTAGATGTATGATTGAATTCCATGTACAAAGATTTTGACCAGTGTAATAACTAGTTACATCAATGGCCACACCCAACCAATACTAACACTACCACCACAAGAGACAAATACCAAAAATACCACCACAACTGGTGAATACAACCAATATGGCCACAATCATCCTTTCAATACCTCTAAGATTTGAACCTTGGTGGTGCATATAATAATCAAGTTGCTTTACCAATTCACTCCCATCTCATCAGTGATTGAATGCCATATATTAATATTTAAATTATTAAACATTGTTTTATCATATTAGTGTTAGTATTGATTACATTAATCCATGTTAGGTTATTACATGTTTGTGAAAAACATGAAAAGTGTGGCAAGTAGATACTGGATAAACTTATGAAGCATGTAAATAATTATGAGAATTTTTCACTAAATCATCATGTAATGATATTTATATGAAACATGTTTAGAGTTAGACAAATAAATAGGATGCTTAAACCTATCATCCCCTAGTTCAGATAAAATAACAATGATAGCCATATTTGATGCATTGACATGGATATAAAATGGAGTATTCTAGTTTGGAAATTTTAATATCTAGGAACTTATAAGATTCTCATTTATAATATCAAATAATTCTTATTGTTTTTATATTTAAATGAGTGGACCATACTTGGAAAATGGTTCTTCCAATGGTGTAGTTCCTTAAAATATTACAATAGTAACCCATATGACTTAGAAATGCACATACATTCCTTTGTGTAGTTGGTTCTTATAATTGCATAATAAAAAAAAAATTACAAATATTCAAATATTTTTTATTTACAAATGATGTGACTAAGTAATTTTTTGACCAAAGTCACAAAGATACACTTCATAAAATTGAGTGTAATCTGTAACTATCAAAATTACCAAAACATCAAGCACAAGTTTATGTGGTAGTTTTTTTACCAACCCATAGACTATCTAGTTACTAATTTATACTTGGAATAACTAATGAATTAATTCTTTGTAAGTATTAAAAATAATTCATGAAAATAGGACTTGTGTGTTATTTTTCCCAAAAGGAATGACATAGTATGTATGTAAAAGATCCCCATTATATCATGAAACTCATATGTGGATTTTTTATATTCGCTAATCTAAACCTAATGATATTTTTTAGAATCTATTGGTCAAATTTTATATATTTTACAACATGCCACTCCTATGGTATCCTCGATAAATGGGGTTTGAAGTAGGTTTATGTATACACCCTAAATTGGTCAAGCAACCACACATATCATGTATTTTCATAATCATTTCATAGGAGACTCCAAATAGAGAATATGATACTTATTCACATTTATCCATGTCTTTTGTTTTACTTATCTTGGTCTTATTTCATGTTTCAGTCACCTTTTTGCCTCTTTCTAGTCATCCATATCCTTCCAGATGGTCAATCTAGCTCAGCCAGACTCTATTTCCCATGTTAATTCCATCCCCTCATGTCTAGAGCCTATAGGAAATGATAACTAGGGTTATATTATATCACTAGACCCTAAGGTTTCTTATTTTGAATGCTCTTATCCAATTTAATTTAAGTCCCCAATGGTCAGGTTTCCTTGCTTAATGAGTCCCAAGCCCTTCTTAGCTTCATCCTTAAGTTTTGTTTATATTTATAATGTTGGACAAATGTGAATAAAGTTACAAAATTCAAAAAAAAGTATTTTATATATAAATGACTTCACAAGGCATTTTATATCTAGCACTTACTACTTGGGAATAATACATAATTATAAATTAGTTAATAGTATAGCTCAACATTCTACATCACACATAGATTTGAATGCTTGATCAAAGAAGTCCATAGGAAACAGTCATTCTTGAATATACGGTGCATGTTGATTATGAACATTACCTAAGGGAGAACTACATTTGATCTGAGACCTTAGTTTGAGGGTTAATGTAAGCAATGATCAAAATAGTAGGGGTTCTAGATCATGCAATCATACTTCCCCTAACCTACTTTTCCCCCTTTTTATTTTGATGTATATTTTTGTTTTGTGGGTGTAGATGAACCCATGGTTTTAAATATTAAAAAATCCTACAAGGAGCTCCATAGACATTCAAAAAATAAAATTTCAAAAGTAAGCTCGCACAAGGATAGTAGATAAAACATATAAAACTTTGATCTCTATGACCAATTTAAATAATAGTGGTAGGACATAGACTATAGCGTCAGACCCTAAGGTGTCATTTTTTTGATATTCCTATCCTTTCACTAAATGAAATACATATCCATATTACTGACATCTTCCCAATCATATGCAACTATTTTCAAACTTTGAAATAGTCTTCTTAGTATACTTTTCTAAACAAGTTACTTCTCTTCCCTATGTAATTAATTTGATCAAAATTTGTAATTTAAAATATTAGATTATATTTTTCCCCTTATTATAGACCCTTTATGTTTTATTAACTAAACACTAGTTTCCCAAAAATAACAAAACATATGGTGAACCTAACTTCAAAAAAATCTAAACCCTAGGTACCTTAAGGGTTTTTCCTTCATATTTTGTGCAAAAATTCAACTTTAAAATTTTGATTTTTGTATAAATATTTGGGAAATAATTTTATTAAAATATTGTTTTCAACTTTAAATTATTGAAATAATTTTCAAAAATTCTAAAACCCTAACCCAAAACCCTATATTTCTAAACTAGGTCCTCAAACCCGAAGCTTCCCTCACAATTTTTAGAAAAATATATTGGAATTTTTGCAATTTTTTTGGAGTGTCAGTTTAAAAAAAAAAAATCTCCATGTTGATAGTTATTTTGTGTAGAAATTCAATTTCAAAGTTTTATTTTTTATATAAATTTGTGTGCATTTATCTTACTCAAACTTATTTTAGAATTTAAATTATTGAAATAATTTTCAAAAATTCTAAAACCCCAATCCAAAACCCCAAGACTTACTTCCTTGAATTTAGATAAATATTTTGGAATTTTTGAAAATTCTTTGGATTGTCAAAAATATTATCAAAATCTCTATGTTTGTAGTTATTTTTGCATTTATTTGCTTAATAATACTTTTACACATTCTCTTTGGTGAAAAAAATAAAATGGACACTAAGGTACTTCTTCCCTCTCATCCCATATATCAATTTATAACTCTTTTTTAATATTATGAGAATGAATGGACAAATTTGCATTAGCTAAAAATGTGGGAAATTATTTCATTTACAATGAAGATAATTACTATTATTGTAATCAGGAATATGATGATACATGTGAAAGTGACAGTGAAGAAAAAGTAGATGCATCTTCCTCTCGCAAGACCATATATTTTATTCCCTCTTATAAATAAAATAATTTTGATAAATGGGAAAGGTACTTTTCACCTCATTCTCCTATGCACAATGCACCAAACGAATAAATTAGTAATGCATTTCCATGTGAACCTCTTATTGGTGATAATTTGCTTCTATGTGAACCTAATTTCTCTCTCTCTTTTGTTACTTATATGTTCAATTTACAACAATATAAACACAATAAAATCAAATTGATAATGCATAGTTCAAATGATCCATCTCATGATCTCAACTATACTTTATCAAAAGAAATTATAAATGATAACTCTCTTACTCTTCTCATATTTCAAATGGAAATAATGCATACAATCCATCCATATCTAACATAGATGCACATAATATTCCAATTTCACATGATAATTTATTTCATATTTGAAAAGAATTGAATTCTTCTCTTAAAACTCTCCCTAGTGACAATGGAAGTGATAATGAGTATCATAGTGAACATTCAAATGAATATGAAAATGAGAGTGACTATGAATTTTTTATTATTATGATAATACATGGAATAATGATGATTATTATGTACATAGTGAAGAATAAATTTCATCTCATGTTTCTAACTTTTCTCTCACTCTTCCTCTCAAACATAATGCACTACGAAATGTTGTTTCTACTTATATGTATGACTATATCTCAAATATTTCACATGTTAATGACAACATCACATCCTCTACTCAATTATAATGTGACTAAATATATAATCAAGATACCAATCAATCTACCAAGCCACCCACCATATATTAGCACCTATTTCTCACTCTTCACCCAAAGATAATGGTAGCCCACATCCCTCTAGTAAGGTCCAAGTTACCATTCCTCCAAAGGTTCAAGTGAGCACAACCCCTCTCTATGATCTAATTGATAAATTTAGCATTCCCATGGATAAAATAAATGATCAAATTCAATGGTTAAATGAACCACTTTAAGATGATAATATACCATCCTAAGAGATTATTTATTTAATGCATACAGTTGCTGAATTACAGCACCAAGTAATTATTCTTACCTTGGAAAAAAAGGATCATAAGTCTTAGATGGATGCTAATGATTTACATGGTAACCCTCTTCTAAAGACATTTTTAATATCTTCATTTCCTAAGCATTTATAGATGCCATAATTTCCTCACTTTGATGGAACTAGAAATCCATTCGTACACCTTCAAGCCTTTCAGAAGGCTTTGTCATCTCATCAAAGTCTTTTGATTCTATTGAAGTTGTTCTAGCAAACATTAGTGGGGGAGGAATAGAATTGGTTCTTTAATCTACTCCTTGTTATCTTTTTTCACACATATGATGACTTAGATGAGTCATTTATCATATATTACATAGTAAACATGAGCCCTCATGTTACATATGAGAAACTTGCCATATTACATCAAAATAATTTAGATCTAGTTAGTGATTATATATTATGATTCAAAACTCACATGTTAAGATTTATATACAAACCAAAAAATTTAGATATTCAACATATCTTTATAAAAGGTCTTTTCCAACCTCTCCTCAAGCATATAATATACTAGATAAAGTCCTCTTTTAGGAACTTATGTTATATAGTTCTATCCTTGGAAAAAGAATTGGGATTGATTGAGGTAGATTCAGTTGATTAAATTACTTTAGATTTCATAGCAGTACCTCCATATACAACTCCTAGCACACAATATCCACCATGTCCTAAGCAAGATAGGAGATATTAACTAGAAAAGTAACTAGTTAAGAATATAGATCCAGTTTCTAGAGTACAACCTTTAGTATGCACTACAAAGAATAATAACAAGGCATGGGGGTCATACCATGACATAATTTTGGTGTCTACATTTACCTCTTTTGTCTTGTAATTTGTATTAACAAGTTGCAAGACAAAAATAGGAGTTGTATGCTTCATGTATGGGATGAGGTATCCCCCCTTAAGATGGGAATTGATGGAGGAGAATTTAGAATCAGGAACCATTTTGATAAGGAGTTAATTGGGTGGGTAGATTTTGAGTGGGAATGTGGTAACATCACTTCTTGTGCATATACTACTATGAATTATAGTTAACATAATCAATAATAGGTAAAGGCCAGGAGGACTCAGATAGAAATAACCAAATCATAGCTTGTAAGTGATAGATAATAAGGTTAAAATGATCAAAGTTGTAGCTATGATGGTCTATGTGTTCTAGGTATCTGAGGTAGGAAGTGATCATAGTAAACACAAAAGTTTACAGGTGATAAGACTAGCTTGGTCATGATCCAAAACACTTGATATACATATGTGTGTATAATAGCCAACTACAATGAGGTATCATAAGTGGTCAAGATAAACAATGCAAGGTTGGTTCAAAAGGGTCAATGGTTGAGGAGATATTCATGGTCTCTAGTTAGAGTTATCATGGGTAGAGATTTAAGTGATCTCTAAGGTTGATTGTCATGATTGGGGACATATATGTGATCATGAAGGTTTGTTTTCATGGTCAGGAAGATATACATGATTTCTAAGGTGCCCTAGACTTATTGTGCAATCCAAGGGTGATGGTTGGGGTTGAAAACTCTAATGTTAAGGTTGTCGACATTGGTTATGTCATCGATGTTGGTAGAAAGTATTTCCAATATCGGTGGGTGGCCAAATATGATAAAAAGGAGTTTGGTGGCCCACCAAAACTCATTTGTGATAGTTGATTAGAGAAAATGAGTTTTGAGTGTTGTGGGGCATAAGATATCCCTAGCTTGTCTATTTGTGGTGAGTTGGTGAGAGATAATTATTTGAGAAGAGTGTGTGAGAGTGAGGGTTAGATTGAGAGCTTGGTGGGACATAGTGTGATTAAGAGAGTGTTATTGTGGGAAAAAATGGTAGAGGTAGGAGGGGACCCAGCTAAAGGCACACCACCATAAGTACTAGCCATTATAGCTTGGAGGATATGGAGAGATGAGGTAGGATGCTCTTTAAGTTGAATTTTAATTTAAGGTAGTTAATTTGTTATTCGGGATAATCTGTTATGTTTGGGGGGAGAAAGTGTAATTAGAGGGGTAGTAAATTGGGTGAATTTGGGAGGGTTTAGGGGTAGTTTTTAGGAAAAACCCTAAATTTTAGAGGTGGGTTAGTTAGTCATATGGCCAAACTAGTCATCGATGTCAGTGGGGATCATCAATGTTGGCCGACACTAGTGCCAATGTCAACTGACACGAAGCACTAATATTGACATATAAGACTGACATTGATCATAGGAAAAAACCCCAAATAAGAAGAAAAGGATTATTTTAGATCCCTAATTGAGTTATTTAATGAGATTAATGGTCAAGCTAGCCTCAAAAGACCCCATATCAATTAAATTTTGCCTACATAAACCAAGTGAGAGCCTCACGCCAATGTAGTTCTCCCAGTGTGTATGGAAAAAGGGTGAGGTATGGTTAAAAATTTGTTAATGGAAGTGGTTAGGAAAAGGTCGGTTGAAATAGGTCATGGACCTAAGGATTAAAAGATAGGTTGTGGGGTTAAGGGTGTGGGATATAGGCCATGGGGCCTCAAGTTGAAATATAAGAAGTTGGGCCTAGGGTTTAGAGATAGGTAGTTGGGCATAGGGTTTAGGTGGGTTAATAGGTTAGATAGTTAGGTGGGTATATGCCTAGCTAACCTTAAAAGACCCCATGTCAATTAAGTGTTACCTACATAGATTTAATGAGGGCCTCAGACCAATGTAGTTCTCCCAAATAGAAGGGAAAAAAGGGTGGAGGTTTATGTTGGAAAGTATGTGACTTGAGGTTTGTGTATGTGGACACAGGCTAGGTAGGAGTTGACATTATGAGATTGACTACATATACTACTAAAAATTATGAGGAGGGATGTCATCATGGATGAGTGGGAGCACATGGCAGCTATATGGTTAGGAGGAGTGTGATAATATTACCGTGTTGCATGTGATGTTAGCTTGATGATAGCTTTGATAGAGAGGTGGGATCACACCATTAACACTTTCCATTTACCTACTAGAGAGTCGATAGTGATGTAGGAGGACATTTACAATATTTTATGATTTTCACTCGAAGGTGAGGAGCTCTTCACTTGTTCTAAAGAGGAGCATGATATTCATATGGTGACATTATTTGGGGATCATGTTAGTGAGGTGAAATATCATTTAGTGAGCTTTTCATATGAGCTATTGTACATTTGTAATGAAGAGGAGCATTGGTTGAGTATCTTAATGATGATAGGGATCACAGTATATGCACTAGAAAACATATATGGGGGGAGATTTCCTATTGCATTGATAGGTGTTTTGGCAGAGATGGTTGAGTAGTAGAGAGTGTATGCATGGGGACAAGCTTTTCTTGCATAATTTTATAGAGAGTTATGGGGTTTGAAGCTATGATGATGATATAGTTTGTGTGTCAAGCATTTACTCCATTATTAGGCATATGAGTGCATCATGCTGACATAGGCATTAGGGCTACCCACTATGATTACAATTAGTTTTAGGGTCAAGTTCAGATAATAGAGAGAGGGTATGGACCAAACACAAGTAGATAGCATAGTGTAGGACATTGATAATTATAAGCATATGATAGATGGATTGATTCAAATAGATATGATTTGGAGGCCCTACTTAACATACCCTATATTCAGAGGATAGGTAGAGTAGCTTGTGGGTTTATAGAGTATGTTATGGGTTAGAGGGAGATGAGATAGAGAGTTAGAGATGATACCTGTGGCATGGGTTAGGAGATAGTTTTCCTTATTATAGGACATGCCTCCTAGCTTTCCTCTATATAAGAGGGATGATATAAAGGAACCCCTACCTTTTCCCTAATAGACAAATGGGCTAGATTTTGAGGAGTTACCAATAAGCCTACGTGTAGTAGATCCTAGATGCACAGTGGCTTATCTTGCATGGTAGACAGGTCTACATCCCATGGTTCAAGTTAGGAGGCCTCCACTAGATTTATAGGGAGTGATGAGAGAGAGATGCAACAATATAGGCTCGAGATGAAGTGGTATAAGCCTGAGATATATCACAGGGACATGTTTTTATTTTACAAGGGTAGGTTATGACATTTTAAGGATAGGTTAAGGAATTATAGGGTCAATTTATTGTATTGATAGCAAAAAGACATAATTTGAAAGAAGCAAGATAGGCTATTCCTCCTCCTCCACCATAGAGACCAGTACATGGTGTTATAGTAGGTTTGATGGGTCCACCATAAATTATATCTCTAACAAGGTACAACACTAGTTTAGATGAGATTTCGTATTATGAGAGAGCCATTAGGGAGTTCTTATAGATTTAGAGGTATTCTAAGGCTAGAGAGTAAGAGAGATTAGTGACATGTTCCACAAATTCTATCTCACACAAACATAGATAGGAAGAGAGTAGTGATGATACTACTACTTCATGACTATGACTATAGCCTTGAGTATTCTGAGGGCCAGATGATATTTTTGATTTTGTTATAGATGTTGTATACACACCGGCCTATGAGCAGAAGATGAGAGATATTCTTTTTTAGAGAGAAATGATACTAATATGATTCATGGATGTATATTCATATTCAATATATATATAGATATATATATGTATATATATGTATATGTATATATATGTATATGTATATATATATATATATGTATATGTATATATATATGTATATATATATATATATGTATATATATATATATGTATATATGTATATGTATATGTATATATATGTATATGTATATATATATATGTATCTATATATATATATATACATATATATATACATATATATATATATACATATATATATATACATATATATATATGTATATATATATATGTATATATATCTATATATATATATATATGTATGAGAGTTTATTATTTTGAGATGTGGTTATGTGATGGTATATGCATAGTGGATTGGTTAGCTTCATCTTAGAATTTTTCCATACGTGTGATGCTATATGCTTAAAATGAATGGGTTGGGTATTTTTTTTTTAAATTTAACTTTAGTCATGGACAAGACTATATAGGCTTAGAGGTTTTCCACTTTGAGGGAAAAACCATAGCACTTCATAGGTTAACTAATTATGTAAGAATAAGGGTTAAGAGGAAGGGAGATGAATGTAATAGGGTTGTTCAAGGGATGAACTCAAGTTAAACATGAGGTGAAGTGTCACTTGATTAATAAAATAATGGTCATAAGTGTAAATCATTTAAAGGCTTGGGTTCTAGCCTTCCTTTGAGAGAAGAAAAATGATAAGTTCCTAAGCTATTATTGTGAGTTATGATGTAGGGTCGAAGCTAATTAGGAGCAAACTTACCCTATTTTATTTTCTATATGTTCATCAAATGTTGAATTTCCTTTAAGATGAGATCTCTGATATTAAAATCTCACTCTTTGAGGTTTTTGTCATAAGCACATTTGATACACTCTTGATAGATTTGGAGGTGGTTGAGGGCTATGAGACAATGTTCATCAAAACTCTCAAGTTGAGCCAAACATTCTTGGTGAAAGTCATCATTAGTAAGTATGTGTTGTAGATAAATGTGAAGAGAAGGAATTTGGACCTCAAAATTCAAAATAGCTTCCATCCCATAGATCAAGGAAAAAATCATAGCACCTATAAGGTTTTGAATGCTAGTGTGGTAAGCCCATAAAGCAAAGGGAATGTGTGTGTGTCAATCCTTACCAATATCATTGACTACCTTCATGAGCATTTTGGTTAAGGTTTTGTTATAAGCTTCTACCTATCCATTTTCTTTTGGATAGTACAATGATGAGAAGCTTAATTTGATTCCAAAAGCATCACAAATATTTTAGACTATTTTGTTTTTGAAATATTTATGATTATCTATTATAATTTTATGGGGACACCAAAATGATAGGTTATGTGATGGTTTATAAAGCCAATAATTTATTTAGCCTTAATGAATATGAGAGGAATGGCCTCAACTCACTTGGTGAAGTATTCAGTAGCAATAATGATAGAACAGTGATGAAGAGATGAATGAGGGTTAATCTCATTGATTAGATCCAATCCCCATTAGGAGAAGGGACATAAGTCTTTGTCAACTTATAAGGCATGGTTTGGAATATGAAGGAGGTTAGCATGTTGTTGACATTTTATGCAACACCAAACATAATCATTATAGTCTTGATGGAGTGTTGGCCAATAGTAGCCAAGTCAAAGGATATATTTGGCAATTATGTTACCATTAAAATGTCCACCAAAAATCTTGTCATAGACTTCCTTAATGGAAAAGGGGATCTCAGTACTAGTGAGGCATGTAAGGAGGAGACCATAAAAACTTCACTTGCAGAGAATTCCCCCTAGCATGGTGTAATGAGTGGCACATTTCATGAAGGCACATCTCCCATTATTGGAGAGGTCAGAAGGGGTGATATAAAATGAGAGGTAATCCATGAGTTGTTTATACCATAATTCATGTGGGTTATGTGTTACATTACCTATCAAATGATGTTATTTTATACATAAGAGGGCATTGTTAAGTGATGTACAGTGATAAATTTTTGAGGAAGATGGTGAAGAGGGTATGTGTGAAGCAAGAGAAGCCATTGTGTCAACAAACTTATTTATATATCAAGGAAAAATTTGTAAAAGGTAGGATTCAAATGATTCTAATAACGTATCCACACAATATTTATATCATTAAAAAATTTAATTTTTGCATAGGTAGGAACCATTAACTTGATTAACCACTAGTTGGGAGTCACCAATTTTTTTTATTCATTTGACACCTAAGAAAATAGATATTTGAAGCCCTAAGATCAAAGCTTCATATTCAGCCATATTGTTAGTACATTAAAAATATAGTTTAAATGACAAATACATAGGCTTGCCATCAAGAGGGATGAGGATGACCCATGTACTCCCACTGTATTAACATTTAGATCCATCAAAGAACATCATAATTTTATAGGAGATGTCATCAGTGGAGAGCATTATGATAGATTCATCAAGAAATTCAAGGTTTTAAGGTTGGTTTTTAGGTAAAGTGGTGGTAGCTAACTGGTCAATGATTATTTTCCCCTTGATAGACTTTTGTTAAATAAATTCTAAGTCAAATTCAGCAAGGAGCATGAGCCACTGAGCTACATGTTGGTTGTGAAATGGCTTGGAATACATGTATCTGAGGGGATCAATATAGGTGATGACATATGTTTTATGATTTAAGAGATAATTATGGAGCTTGGAAGCTTTAAATACCAACATGAGATAAAGCTTTTCAATGTGGGTATATTGATTTTCATAATCAATAAATGTGTGGCTTATGTAGTAAACCACTTGTTCTCGATGGTGATCATCCTGATGTGCAATCATAACACCTAGAGAATGGTCTATTTTAGAGATGTAAAGGTAGAAAGGCTAGTTTTACTTAGGTGGAATAAGAATTAGTGGGGAAAGGAGATACCATTTGAGTGTGTCAAAGGCTTCTTTGCAATATATATTCCAATGGAAGGAGACATCTTTTTTGAGGAGATGGTGAAAGCGTTGGCAGTGATCTGAAAACTAGGAGATGAAGTAGTGGATTGACTGAAGCTTGCCTTGTAGGCTATAGAGTTATTTAATATTAGTAGGTGGAGGTATGTCTAGTATTGGTCGAACCTTAGCAAGGTCAACTTCAATACCATGGAGAGAAATGATAAAGCCTAAGAGCTTACTAGAAAGGACACTAAAGATGCATTTCTTTGGGTTTAGTTGAATGTCATATTGGAGGAGATAAGTGAATATGATTTTGAGAATCATCAAGTGATCTTGGCAATGTTTAGACTTTTTGAGTAAGTCATCCATGTAGTCTTCCATAATTTTGTGTAGGAGATCATGGAAGATGTAAGTCATGGCATGTTGGTAGGTGGCACCATCATTCTTAAGACCATAGGGTATGACCCGATAATAAAAATCCCCCCATAGGGTAATGAAAGTTGTCTTGTGTTGATCCTTAGGAGCAAACATGATTTTATTGTAACTTGAGAACCTATCCATAAATGATATCATCTCATGGCAGGCTGTTAGATTAACAAGTTGGTCAATACTTTGCAAAGGGAAGTCATCCTTTGGGCAATCGAGGTTTAGGTTATGATAGTCAATGTAGATGTCGATTCCCCCTATTACTTTTGTGATAGGAACAATATTGAAAACCCATTATGGGTAGTCAATAGGTTTAATAAATTTAATAAAAAGGAGGTGTTGGAGTTCTTATTTAACAAGGAGAGCAATATGAAGATGCATTTTGTGAAGTTTCTACTTAATAGGTTTATCATCTTGGTTAGTGATAATGGAGTGGATGAAAATAGAGGGGTCAATACCAGGCATCTCATTATAAGACCAAGTGAAGGCTTTTCTATGGTCATTAAAAAATGTGGCATAATTTTCTTACTCAGAGGAATCCAAAGATTAGCCAATCTTAAGAATATGGGGGTTATCATGAGAAGGCAAATGGATGTCAATGATTGATTCATTAAACATAGCTTGTGTTTTGGATGGGAGTGATCATTGGATATAAGAATCATCTGCACCCATGTATGTGAGAATAGCATCATCATCTTGACATTGGATAGTGTTGATAGTGGGAGAGTCTTCATCAATCTTTTCAGGATGAATAAGATGAAGGGACCTTGTTTCCTTACCTAGGTGATAAGTGAAGGGGCCCAAACAGATGGCATTTATTAAAAAAATTAGGAGGTATAGATACCTCTGATTTGATAGGTGATGGTAGAGGAGAGGATGGAGAAGGAAAGACTAGCTCTTTGATAATTGGTATATGGAGGAGCTTTGATGAGTTAAGTTGGTTCACCAAAACCCACTCCATGCCATTTTTTGGCATTTTCAATGGTTTTATTGTTGGGATATTCAATGGGCATATGAACACCCTAATCATAATGACCCAAACCAAATCCTTTCTAGGAAAACCTATAAAGATAGGTGTGAACAAATCTAGGCTTGCCTAGGAAAGAGATGTCACAGGCAAATAGTTGTGGTAAAGAGGATGAATTGCCGACAGTAAGAGCTTGATCAATTCCCCCATATGTGAGATTAGTTTGAAGGTTAGGTGAACCATAAAAGATGACCATCCTAAAATGGGGATCATAATTGGGGTGCATATGAATATTTCCATACTCTTGTGGAGTATGGAACATGTCGAGTGCCAATAAATTATATTCTTTGAGTGACAGACTTTTAAAGTTTTATCCATGGGGTCGTTATCAAGAATTTGTGTTTCTAGTATCTATGTAATTGGGGTAATGAAGCTTTTGAAAGCTTCAAAAGTATAATTCAAAGGAGATGATGTATTTAATGGAATGATAACACCATTGGGTTTATAAGTCATGTTGTATGTTTTTAAAGGAGGTGGGTTGGTAGGAATAACATGCACTTGCCCATTGTGATTAAACTTAGTGCAAAATTTCAAAGTTGAGGGCACACATGCCATAACATGTATCCAAGGTCATCCAAGTAGTATGTTGTATTATAAATCTCAATCTACAACATAAAATAGCTTAGTAATTATGTAGGGACCCACATGGATATGTAAGATAATAATACCACCATAGTAATTGTGGTATTTTTAAAGGAGCAAAGTACCATGTTGGTTTGAGACATGTAATTATCAAGAAGGGATACATGTTTTTAGGCATGGGTGGAGATCATATTAATACTATCTCCTCCATTGATCATGAATATTTTGACATAAGTTTGATTGATATATGCGGTGATAAAAAGGGAAAAATATTGATCTTTAAGGTGTTGAAGTAAAATTTTTGAATGATTGAAAGAAATCAGGGAGATGGTGTTAAGAGAGATGACCAAAGCTAGAAAAGGTTGGGGATCATCATGTTATACATCAACTACTTGCAAGGGACTAATCAAAGCTTGATAGTGTTGGGGTGAGTTTTGGATTAACTCATACAAGGACATTTTCACAAGGGTTTGGTGAAGTTATATCACCATCGAGTTTTGAATAAGTTCTGAATATGTTTTTTTTGGGACACCTAAGATGGAAATCTTAAGATTTAGAGGAGGAGTGTATTTTGAGAATGGATGAGCCTAAGGGGTAGTAACCTTTTCCTTTCATTTATCCTTTTGATTTTATGACTGCATGGCCACATTAACCATGTTGATCTAAAATGTAGGTGAAGGATGTGGCAAAGGGGTTATGACAACATCTTTGGGTTTGAATTTAGGTGGAACAGTATGAAAAATTATGGATGCTACAGGTGGAATAGTAGGAAAATCAATGAGAGTATCAACAAAGAGAGTGTTGATATCAAAATGTTACCGAATGACTACCATGAGAGATTTACAAACCTCAATATCATATCCAGGTAAATGATGATATAAACACACTTGTGTATCATTTAACCAAGATGGATTTAGGTTAAGAGGGTTATAAGGATTAATGGGAAGAAGAGTTATTGTGGATGATTAAAACAACTAGTGTAGGAAAAATATTTGAGAGTCTATGAGTGGGATAACACTTATTTTAATATGGGTGGACACCTTATTTAGTTTAGGAGTCATGGGGGTGATTTTGTGTGGCACCTTTTTAGGTGGTAGTGGAGCCACATGTTTTCTTGACACTTTCTTGGTGGTAGGTGTCACGGTGTCAGATGTGAAAGGCCTACTAGGTGTTAGAGACATTAGTGGAGGTAACTTAGCCTTTGGTTTCATTTGGATCGATGATACCCTAAATAAAGTAGAGGGATGTGGTCCCAAAATTAAAGGCAAAGTTGAGGGTGGAAGAGGGAAGGATAAGTGAGATCAAGAAAGCTTAACATTATTCCTTAGTTGAGGCTAGAAAATTCTAACTTGTTATTGGAGAATTTGATCTAATTTCACCTATGGATGAATTATATTAGTGATCAGGCAAATGCCTAAAAATTTAATCTACTTTAACGTGGTAGATGCCTATGAGGGTGAGGGATCTGATGTAGAAGGATGACATTTTGGATATTTCTATGAAGAAGCTCTAACTTTGTTAAAGACCTTGGGGTAAAGGGTAGTGAGAGGATGACACCTATTGTTTAGGATAAGGAGTTTTAAGTCGATCCTAAAATGCTATATGATCTAGCTTCATGGAGTCAAGAAATTATATATTTCCCACTAACCATGAGAAGGGTTTAGATGAAGTTGACGTAGGCCTTACAATTAATTATTTAGAAGGATTAAGTGATTGAGAAAGAGGAAAATTATTGCCTCTAATACCTTGGGCCAAAGATGAGAAAGATCCACAATAGGGTCTTCTTCAATAGAGATGGGAGAAGAGGCATGGTGTTTCATAGGTGGGGGAGAGGTAGGTGAATAAGATTCCTTAAGGGGGTAGATCATAGGTATAATTGATCCCTCAACATGTGGGTGAGGAATAGGTAAAGTATGATCTTCCATAGGTAAAATAAGTGGTAAAATTGGTTGAATTGGAGTTGGCACAATAGGTCTCTCATCTAATATAAGGTTAGATAACATTGGCTCCTCTAGGTTCAAAAGAGGAGTGGATGGGGTACTACCTTCCACCGGTGGAGGAGAGGTAGGAAAAGAAGGTTCCTTAAGAGGGTATATTATAGGAATGATGTTCCCCTCAATATGTAGTTGAGGAATGGGTAAGGTTTGGTCCTCAAGTGGTAACAGGATAGGTAAAATGGGTGCAAAAAGAACTATCAATACAAGATCCTCTTGTGGAAAAAGGAGAGGTAAAGGAGGCCCTTCCTCATATGGGAGTAGAATGGGTGAATTAGGATCTTATACCTAAGGAGGAAGGATGGGAAAAACAAACTCACCCAATTTTGGGGGAGGAGTAGGTAAAATGGGTTCCTCCTATTATGGGATAGGTTAGATTGGAGGTAAAGGAAAGACCATATTCACCATATGGATATTATGATCACATGAGTTATTATTCATGGTATGAATATTATTTTGATTGGGTAAATTGTTTGGAAAAGGCTATTTGAACACATCCATATTTTCATTAGCAGGCACATTAAGGTTATCCAAGATGAGATCACCCCTGTCAATCATGTCTTGAATAATGTTTTTGAATGTTTTATAGTTATTAGAATTGTGGATTTTGAATCGATGGTAGCCAAAAAACTCATCCTCCTTATACCAAGTTGGAATAGGATGGGAGGGATCAAACTATATAGGAGGTTTGATTTGAGGAATGGTTATGGCTCCCTATTGTAATAGTTTTTCTAAAATGGAAGTGTATGAATCCCCAATGGGAGTGTATCATTTTTTTTCATACTATTGTTGGAATTTCTTGGTCCAATTTTGTGAGGTCGAGAAATTAGTTTGATTTTTAATTATGGAAGATGTTGATTTAATGATGACCACATTGGTAGAGCCTTTAGATTTTTGTTTATAAGGAGAAGGTTTAGAAGAAGAGGAGTCATTTGATTTAGAATTGGCATTCTTACTACACAACTTAACTCTGTCTTCATTTATAGCCTAGATCTTGATTTTATATGCCATTGTAAAGGCTTCATCAAATGTGCAAAAAGTTTGTACTCAGAGTGTGGATGAAATGTGTAGCACATGCCCTTGAGAAGAGCTCAATAATCTTAGATTGGGGTAAATAGAAGGAGATTTGATTGATTACACCTCTCCAGTGAGTGACAAAATTTGTGATAGTTTCATCATCAAATTATTTAATAGAATAAAGGTCTATAATAGAAACCTTTTTAGAAATGTTGATAAATAAATGGTCTAGGAATAATTATGTGAGTTGGGTAAATGAGAAAAGGGAGTACCGAGTTATAGAGCTATACAAATCTAGGGTAGCACTCGAAAGAGACATAAAGAAGGTGAAAAGTAGTAATGCATCATCGTACCCTATTAAAAAACAAGCATGTCTAAATTCTCATAAATGTTATTATGGGTCCTCTTTACTCTAAAAGAGAGTAAATTTGGGGAGTTCCCATTGGCTTGGATAAGGGTGCATAGGCACAGAAGGATGGATGGGCTCATTGCATATTTGATCATAAGATAACACATTATTTAAAACTGATATGAATGTCTCTAGACTAGACATCTTGTCCATTAGCATCCTAATGAGGTTTGGAGGAGGATTGGTTTGGGAGATACCCCCTAAGTTATAGGGAGCCTGATGAGAAGTAGAGGTAACATATGACATTTCTTGTTTTGGTTGTGTTGATGTAACATAGGGGTAGTGAGACATAGGCTAGAGGGTAAAAATGAAAGTTGCTTGTCCGATTGGGATAGAGACAATGTTTTGGTTGAATGTTGTTATTATAGGTTAGGTTATTGGCATGGTTATACTAGATGATGGGTGAGTCTTAACTCATGTAATTATAGGTGTGAGAGTAGACAAGATGGGTACCACCAAATTTTAAAATGGGGTTAAACTTGATTTAAATGCTTGTAGTTGTGAAGGTAGGGAAGTCATGATAGGGGTTAGGTGGGACTGGGTAGTTGGTAATGCTAAACTTTGGACATTGTTTATGCGTGGGTTACTTATTGAAGTAGTGGTTTGAGTAAGAATGGGGAACATAGTAGAGACAGTTTAAACTAAATTTGTTTCCACCAAATAAGTTGGCATACCATATAGTGGGTCATCCGAAGAATTATGGGTTTGCCTCATGGCAAGGTAATGTTGAAGGGCTGCCACATTACAATCAAGAAATATAGAAAAATATTGATCTCATTTATGCATAATGGGAATTTGGCTAGGGCTAGGAGTATGATCTGTATCTAAATTATGCTTCATGATAGAATGAGCAACAAGAGGGGAAGGTGGAAGTGGTTGCTAGTTTACGTAATCAGCAATAATTTTAGCTTGGCTTCACGTCAATACCATGCAAGAAGAAGTATAAAAAGTCTTAAGACTCTATATTAGTGATAAAGTGTGGAAAGAATAGGTTTAGGTGTAGTTAGGTAGGTTATTTTAGCTTATTGTTTTGAGTAAACTAAAAATAAATAAATTACACATTCACTAATGTCGGTCACTTGACCAATGTCGGTAGGTTAAAGTCTACCAACATCAATGGATTTAACCCATGCCAGTCACTATGGAGTCTTGAGAGATGAAAAATACAACATTTTAAAAACCCAAAGTCATTATATAAGAAAAATAGAGGATGCAAGAGGTTTGTATAAGGAGGATGAACACTAAAAAAACCTAATATAATAGGTTATACAACCTGAGTATTATGTGTAGTGTTGATTTTATAAATCAATGAAAAAACATCCTTACCAACTCAAAAATATAGAAGGTGATAGAAAAGCAAAAAAATAATATACAAACACTAATTATTAACTCCTAGAGATTAATTTTAGTCTCATGTTTGCTTATGCCTTAATTAGATTGTGGAATGAAAATTTGGTTACCGAAGGCACTAGAAAGCAATCTAGAGATAGTTTTATGTTAGTTTTTGTGCTCAAGAGGAAATCTATGTTAGACCAGGTAAATGGATTTTTATAGGGGATTTCTCCCCACACTTCATGTACCTAAAGCCAAGCCAAGATTCTAAGCTAGAATATACCTTCTATCTAGAGTATATACTCCACTAGAGAATAGAGTGAGTTCTCCCCTTCGTGTTAAAATCCAAGTAGGATAGTCAAGTAGGGTAAGGTGATCCAAAAAGTGATGAAATTTTAATGGGCCTTGTATTAGGTGAGTTTATATGTTTGTTTTTGTGAGTGTGATTTGGTAGTATAACATTGGTATACTATTATTCATTCATAATGCTTGTAATTTACTAGGTGAGCTAATATACAACAAGCAAATAATGAAGTGCAGTAAGTTCTAAACCCAAATCTGAAGTGTTTTGATTCAAATGAAAACAAAAATGAAATAGGAGAAGAGAATAAATTTAACTATCCTAATGTGTATGCAAGAAAGAGATAAAGAAGACATTCTTTTTATCTTGCAAAAAAATGATAGGTTTTTTTTAGAGGCAAAAGAAAGAGAAGAGTGGCAAAGAAGAAGAATTTTTAGTTTATTTCCTTTAAATAGAAAATAAAATATTGAATGTTTCATTTTAAGGAAAAATTTAGGGATAAAGTGCAAGGAATAAAATTTTCACTATAATGAACCTATATGAGCACTTAAAACAACCAATGAACCCAAGGAAAACTACAAGATCCCACTGAGCATGCAAGAAATATTTCACTAAATTTTGAATCTATTTGAAATTTAAGGAGAAATAGATAAGGGTAGGGATTAGAGATTAGAGAGAACATGGATTGGTTCCATGCCATATCTAGATGATGTTGAGCACTCCTATTTGGCTAAGGAGGACTACTTATGAATAAGAAAGTACTACCACCAAAAATATTTATTAGTAGATATATGAATGGGATGCCAAGCTACGTGCTTATTCCTAGAAGTGTCAAACTTCCTTAGGGATGACAGTCTACTTTTTGAAGCAAAATTGTAATGAATAAAAAAATGAAAGAGAGAGTAAGAGAGAGATATTTGTATCATTCTTACAGTCTGAGTGTAGTAGAGAGTGACACAGTATAGGTTATGTGAGTTATTTGTATTTTTACAAGTTGTTTAGGCAGGCTTAAGGAAGTTGGTGGAAATACATAGTCACTGACATCAATTAAGGCTATAAATGTTAGTTATCTAACTATTGTTGGTAAGGGTAGTAGGTTCTCAAAAGGTTGTAAGATACTTTTTTGAGCTAGGAGATAGATGTTGGTTAGGTTTGTGAGGTTAAGAAGAGTCGTAAGGGAGTGGGTAAGACTTAGGTGGGTCTAGATAGAGGGTTGGTATGTTTGAAGAAGAGGGAAATAGGTGGAGTTTTACAACCTCACAAGGAGAGTTGAGATGTTCATAAAATGATAAATAGAATAATGTAAAGTAATTGTAAAATTACTATTTAAAGGAATTACAAAACATAGAGATATACTTATCTGGTGAAATGGATGAAACGGGAGTGCTAGATAGATGGCTTTGATGGGGCATGTTGAAGTAATATGTGAACAAAAAAGATAAGCATGTGTTACTGGTTTAGAAGAATGTAATCTCTATGCAGTATATCAATTCTTAATTTGGATTGATTTGTGTAGAGTGATGATAAACTTAGATGTAGAAAGTCAAATTACAAAGCTTATATGTGAATGATTGATTTTTATAATTTCTATTGACCTAAATATTAGCTTAGAATTTGGCTTAAGTAATTGATGTTAGTGATCCCATAGATGTCAACTAAGGGTTAACTAAAATTCGGTCATTAGTGGCATGAGAATAGGTAAAAGGGCTACTTTTAGCCTATTTTATGTTCCTTCTCTTACCAAGTGTAGTGTTCATTAGAAAATGGTATAAATGTGAGGTTAAGAAGAATGTAGTTAGATAGGAATTTATGTTAGGGGTGAGAACAAGTCATGGGTGGTTAGGATTAGGATACTAAGTCTTGAGGTGACTCAAAGGGTAAGAATTAGTCATAGAATGAGGTGGCTAGGTAAGGTGGTATAAGTAGTTTTTTATTAACTTAATTAAATATTTTAAAATTAATTAAATGTGTTAGGGGTGAAAACATGGGTTAGGAAGGATAATTATTAAAATGGGATAGAGGGGGTTTCAACATAGGGAGTTACACACATGTATGATGTAATTTTAGTATGGGTTCTAGTCTAAATTTAGGTTTTTAGGAAAAAACCTAAATTTTGGAGGTGGGTTGTTCGGCCCTAGGGCTAAACTAGTCACTGATGTCAATGGGGATCACTAACATTAGCCAACACTAGAGCTGATGTCAGCTGACACCAAGCACTAATATTAACATATAAGATAGACGTCATTCATAAGAAAAAAACCCCAAATAAGAATAAAAGGCCCATTTTGGATCCTTAATTGAGTTAATCAATGATCATAATGGCCGAGATAGTCTTAGAATACCCTATGTCGATTGAGTGCTACCTATATAGCCTGGGTGAGGGCCTCAGGTCAATATATTTCTCCCAGTGTATAGGGAAAAAGGGTGAGTTATGGCTAAAATTTTGTTAAGGGAAGTGTTTAGGAAAAGGTAGGTTAAAATAGGTCATGGGACCTAGGGCTTAAAAGATAGGTTATGGGGTCGAGGGTGTGAGATATAGGTTGTGGGGCCTAAAGTTTAATATATAGTTCATGGGGCCTCAAAGTAAAAGATAAGTAATTAGGCCTAGGGTTTAGAGATAGGTAGTTGGGCATTGGGTTTAGGTGGGTTTACAAGTTAGATAACTAGGTGGGTATATGACTGAGCTAACCTCAGAAGACCCCATGTTTATTGAGTACTACTTATATAGCCTAGATTAGGGCCTCAAGCCAATGTAATTCTCCCAAAGAGAAGGGGAAAAAGGGTAGAGGTCTATATTGAAAATTATGTGACTTGAGGTTTGTGTATGTGGATATAGGCTAGGTAGGAGTTGACATTATGAGATCAATTAAATACACTATTGATGAGGATAAGGATGGATGTCACCATGGATGAGTGGGAGTACATGGTAGCCATAAGGTTAGGAGGAGTTTGATGATATTGTCATGTTGTATGTGATGTTAGCTTGATTATAGATTTGATAAAGAGGTGGGATCACACCACCAATACTTTCCATTTCCCTACTAGAGAGTTGATAATGATGTAGGTGGATGTTTATATAATTTTACAATTACCACTCCAAGGTGAGGATCTCCTTGCTTATTCAAGAGAGGAGCATGATATTCATATGATGACATTTTTTGGGGAACATGTCAGTGAGGTGACCTATCATTCAATGAGCTTTGCATCTGATCCATTGTACACTACTAATGAGGAGGAGCATCATTTGAGTATCTTGATGATGATAGGAATTCCAATATATACACTACTATACATATATGGGGGGAGATTTCCTATTGCATTGATAAGTGTGTTGGCACAAATGGTTGAGTAATGAATAGTGTAGTATGAGGACCATATTTTTTAGCATAGTTATACAAAGAGTTGTGGGGTTTGAGGATGTAATGATGATACAATTTATGTGTCTAGAATTTGTTCCATTATTGAGCATATGAGGACATCATGGTGGCATGGCCGTTGGGGCTACCCACCATGATTCTAGTTGATTTCAGGGTTAGGTTCAGATAGTGGAGAGAGGTTATGGCCTAGAGATGAGTAAACGACATAGTGTGAGACATTGATTAACATAGGTGTATGATAGGTGGATTGATTCCTACAAATGTTTTTTGGAGGCCTACTTCACAAAACCAATATTTAGAGGATAGGTAGAGTAGCTTGTGGGTTTACAGAGTACATTATGGGTCAGAGGGAAATGAGTTAGAGAGTTAGATATGATACCCATGGCATAGGTTAGGAGATAGTTTGGATTATTATAGGATGTTCCTCTTGCCTTTCCTCTATATAGGAGGGATGATATAGAGGTACCCCTACCTTTGCCCTAGGAGATAGATGGGCCAAATTTTGAGGAGCTGCTAGTAGGCCTAAGTGTAGTAGATCTTGGATGCATAACAACTTATCTTACATGGTGGATAGGTCTGTATCCTATGGTTTAGGTCAAGATACCACCACCAAATTTACAAAGAGTGATGAGAGAGAGAGAGATGTAGTCATACAAGCCCAAGATATAGTGGTACAGACTCAAGATGTACCATAGATACAATTTTTGGTCTTACAAGGGCATGTTACGACATCACAGGGATAGGTTAGGGCATGATAGGGTTAGGTTACTGTACTGACAATAGAGAGAGATAGTTTGAGAGTAGTATGATAAGCTACTCCTCCTCCTCCACCACAGGGACTACTACAGGGTCCTATAGTATGTTTTATGGGTCTACCATAGATTGTATCTCTAGTGGGGTAAAACACTAGTTTAGATGAGATTACATACTATGAGAGAGCCATTAGGAAGTTCCTACATATTTAGAGGTATTTTGAGGCTAGAGAGCAGGAGAGACCAGTGACACATAACATAAACTCTAGCTCACATAGATGTATATAGGTAGAGAGTGGTGATGATATTGCTACTTCATGAATATGACTATAGCCTTGAGTATTTTGAGGGCTAGATGATATTTTTGATGTTGTTATATATGTTATATACACACTGGCCTATGAGCCAAAGATGAGAGATGTTAGTTTTGATAGAGAGATGATACTGATATGATTCATGGATGTATATTTAGATTCAATGCATGCACGTGTGTGTGTCTACACACACACATGTTGAATCTAAATATAAATCCATGAATCATATATATATATATATATATATATATATATGAGAGTTTGTTATTTTGAGGTGTGTTTATGTGATGGTGATGATGTTAAAGTTATTATAATGATGTGGATGTTTATGTTATGTTAATGTTGAGCATGTTAGTTGAGTTAGACTAGCATTTTACATATATGTGATGGTATATGCATAGTTGATTGGCTATCTTCATCTTAGAATTTTTTCATATTTTTGTTGGTATATGCTTAAAATGAAAGGCTTGGGTATGATAGTTTTCCTATTTATTATTGTTTAGAGAAACTATGGTTTACATGTTAGGTGTATTTCATATGGGATTATATGAAATGGATTAATAGGCAATGGTTTGTTAGTTTTAGTATGGTTATAGGTAGTTATTTGAGTATATTTACTTGAGATGGATATGTGAGTGATAATATTTGTTAAACACATAAATCTAAGAATCAAGAAAGATTGGTTGAAAGGTGAGAAGGTGATTGAATCTTGTGAGATACAATTTTAGAAGAGATATTGACATGGTAAGAGAAGGAATAGAAAATAGGCTTAAAATATCCCTTTTACCTATTCTCATGCCACCACACTTGGCAAGAGAAAGAACAAAAAAAGCTAAAAATAGCCCTTTTACCTATTCTCATGACACCGACGTTGGTCAACCCTTAGCCGATGTCAGCAAGATCATCGACATCAATTATTTAAGCCAAATTCCAAGCTAATATTCATGCCAATAGAAATTAGAAAAATTAATTATTCATGAACAGGCTTTGACATTTGTTTTTTTACATCTAGGCTTACTATTACTCTACACAAATTAGTCCATATTAGGAACTGATATACTACACAGAGCTTGGATTCTTTTAAATTAGTAGAACATGTTGGTCTTTTCTATTCACATATTACTTCAATGTGCCCCATCAGAGCCATCTATCTAGAACTCATTGTTCATCCATTTCACTAGATAAGTATATCTGTATGTTTTATAATTCCTTTAAATAGTAATTTTATAATTACTTTACATTATAGCATTTATCATGTTATGAATTTATTGACTCTCCCTATGAAGGAGTTATAAGACTCCTTCACCTCTTTCACTCTGCTTCAAACATACCAACCCTCTATCTATACCCACTTGAGTGTTACCCACTCCATTACAACTCTTCCTAATCTCACAAACCTGACCAACATCTATCTCCTTGCTCATAAAAGTATCCTACAACCTTCTAAGAATCTACTGCCCCTACCAACATTGGTTAGATAATTGACATCAATCATATATCCTAACTGACATTGGTATTCTTAATTGACATCAGTGACTATGTATTTCCACCAACTTCCTTAAGCCTACCTAAACAACCTCCAAAAATACAAGTAACTCACATTACCTACACTATGTAACTCTCTACTACACTCAAACTATAAGAATGGTATGAATATCTCTCTCTTATTCTCTCTTTCATTTTGTTATTCATTACCATTTTGTTTCAAAAAGTGGACTATCATCCCTAAGGAATTTTGACACTTCTAGAAATAAATGCATAGCTTGGCAGCCCACTCATATATCTATTAACAAATATTTTTAGTGGTAGTGCTTTCTTATTCATAGGTAGTTCTCCCTAGCCAAAGAGGAGTGCTCAACATTGTCTGGATACAACACGTAACCAATCTAGGTTCTCTCTAATTTCTAATCCCTACCATTCATATCTATTTCTCCTTAAACATAAAATAGATTTAAAATTTAATGAAACATTTCTAGTTCATTGACTAACTCAACTAGGGATCTAAAATGGGCCTTTTCTTTCTATTTGGGTTTTTTTCCTATGAATAAGGAGTTAATATAGACTCATAGTAGTGAAACATTTCTGTTTCTCATGAGAATACTAAAACCCAAAAATGTTTCACTAAATTTTGAATCTATTTGATTTTTAAGGAGAAATAGAGATGAAGGGTAGGAATTAGAAATTAGAGATAACCCGTATTGGTTGCATCTCATATCTAGATTATGTTGAGCACTGCTCTTTGTCTAGGGAGGACTACCTACGAATAAGAAATCACTACCACAAAAAATATTTGTTAGTAGATATATGAGTGGGTTGCCAAGCTATGTGATTATTCCTAAAAGTGTCAAACTTCTTTAGGGAGGGCAGTCCACTTTTTGAAACAAAATGGTAATGAATAAAAAAATGAAAGAGAGAGTAAGAGAGAGATATTCATACCATTCTTGTCATCTGAGTGTAGCAGAGAGTGACACAGTACAAGTAATGTGAGTTATTTATATTTTTGGAGGTTATTTAGGTAGGCTTAGGGAAGTTGGTGGAAGTACATAGCCATCGACATCAATTAAGACTACTAATGTTGGTTAGGAGATATGATTGATGTTAGTAGGGGTAGTAGGTTCTCAAAAGGTTTCATAATACTCTTTTGAGCTAGGAGATAGATGTTGGTCAGGTTTTTGAGGTTGGGAAGAGTTTTAAGGGAGTGCATAAGACTCAGGTAGGTTTAGATAGAGGGTTGATGTGTTTGAAGAAGAGAGAAATAGGTGGAGTTTTAAAACTTTATAGGGAGAGTTAAGACATTCATAAAATGATAAATAGTATAACATAAAATACTTATATAATGAATGTTTAAAGGAATTACAAAACACATAGATATACTTCGCTGGTGAAATGGATGAATCATGAGTACCAGATAGATAGTTTTAATGGGGTGTGTTGAAGAAATATGTGAAAAAAAATACAATCATGTGATGTCAGTTAAAAAAATCCAAGCTCTTTTTAGTAGATCAATTCCTAATCTAAATTGATTTATGCATAATAATGGTAAGCCTAGATGTAAAAAGTTAAATGCCAAAGCACGTATGTGAATGATTGATTTTTTTGATTTATACTGACATAAATATTAGCTTGGAATTTGGTTTAATTAACCTACATCAGTAATCCTACTAATGTCGACTGAGGGTTGACCGACATCGATGGCATGAAAATAGGTAAAAGGGCTATTTTTAGCCTATTTTCTATTCCTTTTCTTTTCAAGTGTGGTGCCCATTAGAAAATGGTAGAAATATGAGGTTAAGAATAAGGTAGTTAGTTAAGAATTTATGTTAGGGGTGAGAAAAAGTCATGGGTATTTATTATTAGGGGACTAAGTCTTGAGGTGACTCAGAGGGTAAGAATTAGTCTTAGGATGAGGTGGCTAGGTAATGTGTCATAAGTAGTTTTTAATTAACTTAATTAAATATTTTTTAATTAATTAAATTTGTGATGGGTGAAAACATGGGTTAGGAAGATTAATTATTAAAAGGGAATAGAGGGGGGTTTCAACATAGGGAGTTATGCATGTGTGTGATGTAATTTTGGTGTCTACATTTTTCCCCTTTTTATCTTGTAATTTGTACTGACAAGTTGCAAGACAAACATAGGAGTTGGATGCTCTAGGTATGGGATGAGGTATCCCCCTCAAAATGGGAACTGATGGAGGAGAATATAAAATTAGGTACAAGTTTGATAAGGAGTTAATTGGGTGGGTGGATTTTGAGGAGGATGAGTTTTATGGCTACCATCGAGTCAAAGGCTACAATTCTAATAACTATAAAACATTCAAGAACATTGTTTAAGACATGTTTTACAAGGGTGATATCATCTTGGATAACCCTAATTCACCCAATAAAAAAAATATGGATGTGTTTAAATAGCCTTTTCCAAACCATTCACCCAATCAAAATAATATTTAGATCATGGTTGATAACTCATGTGATCATAATATCCATATAGTCAATATGGTCTTTCTTTTACCTCCAATATAACCATTCCCATAATAAGAGAGACCCATTTTACCTACTCCTCCCCCACAATCAATGGAGTTTATTTTGCCCATCCTTCTTCCTTGGGTAGAAGAGCCTAATTCACCATTTCCACTCCCACATGAGGAAGGGCCTCCTTTATCTCTCCTTTTGCCATAAGAGGAACCTATATTGACAATTCTTTTTACACCTATTTTACCTATCCTCTTACCACTTGAGGACCAATCCTTACCCATTCCTCAACTACATGTTGAGAGGAATATCATTCTTATGCTATACCCTCTTGGGGAACCTTCTTCACCTACCTCTCCTCCATCAGTGGAAGGTAGTACCCCATCAACTCCTCCTTTGCACCTAGAGGATCCAATGTTATCTACCCATACATTAGACAAGAGACATATTATGCCTACTCTAATTCACCCAATTTTACCACTTATTTTACCTATGGAAGATCATACTTTACCTATTCCTCACCCACATGTTGAGGGAGAAATTATACTTATGCTATACCCCCTTGAGGAATCTTCTTCACCTACCTCTCCCCCACATGTGGAAGACCATGCCTCTTCTCTCTTCTTTGTTGAAAAATAACCTGTTGTGGCTCTTTCTAATCTTTAGCTCAAGGTAGTAGAGGCCAATAATTTCCCTCTTTCTCAATCTCCTATTCCTTCTAAATAATTAGCTATAAGGCCTATATCAAATTCATCTAAAACCTTCTCATGGTTAGTGAGAAATGTAGAATTTATTGACTCCATGAAGTTAGATCATGCAAAATTTTGGGACCGAATTAAAACTCCTTATCCTAAACAATAGATGTCATCCTATACTACCAATCCTCTCACTACCCTTTACCCTAAGGTATTTGAAAAAGTTAGAGCTTCTTCACTAAAATCACCATAAGTTTATCCTTATAAATTAGAATCCTCACCCTCATAGACATCTTCCACATTAAAGTAGATTATATCTTTAGGTGTTCCCCTGATCACTAATCTAATTCATCCATAGGTGAAATTAGATCTGAATCTCCAACCACAAGTTGGAGTTCTATGGCCTGAACTAAGGAAGAATGTTAAGCTTCCCAAATCTCACTGATCCTTCCCTCTTCCACCCTTAACTTTTCCTTCAATTTTGGGACCACATCCTTCTACTTTAGTTGGGGTATTGTCGATCCAAATAAAACTAAAGGCTAAGTTATCTCCACTAATGCCTCTACCACCTAGTATGTCTTTCACATCTGACATCATGACAACTACCACCAAGAAAGTGTCATCAAAACATGTGGCTCCATTTTTACCTAAAAAGGTGTCATGTAAAATAACCCCTGTGACTCCTAAACCAAAGAAGGTGTCTACCCCTATTAAAACAACAAGTGCTAGCCCACTCACAGGTTCTCATATATTTTTCTTATACTAGTTGTTTCAATCCTCCATAATAACTCTTCCTCCCATTAATCCTTAAAATCCTCTTGAAGTGAATCCATATTGGTTCAATGATACACAATTGTGTCTATATCATCATTCGCATAGATATGATACTGAGAGTTATAAAGTTCTCACAACAATCATTCGGTAATACTTTGATATCGATACTTTATTTTTTTATACTCCATTAACCTTCCTAATATTCCATCCATGGCATCCATAATGCCTCAAATCATTACACCTGAATTAAAATCCAAAGATGTTGTCATACACCCTTTGCCACCTCCTTCACCTATGTTTCAGATCAACATGATTAATGTGGCCACGTGGTCACAAAATCAAAAGGATAAAGGAAAGGAAAAGGTTATTGCCTCTTAGGCTCATCCATTATCAATTACACTCCTCTAAATCTCAATATTTCCATCTTCGATATCCTAAAACTAGCATCTTTAGAATTTATTCAAAACTCGATGGTGAAACAACTTCACTAAACCCCTATGAAAATGTCCTTATATGAGTTAATCCAAAACTCACCCCAACAATTTCAAGCTTTGATTAGTTCCTTACAAGTAGTAGAGGTAAAACTTGATGATCCATAGCCTCTTATAACTTTGGTCATCTCTCTTAACACCATCTCCCTGATTTCCTTTATTGATTTAAAAATTACACTTCAACACCCTGAAGATAAAGATTTTGTCCTTTTTATTACCACATATATTGATCAAACTCATGTCAAAAGAGTCATGATTGATGGAGGGGATATTATTAATATTCTTCACCCATGCCTACAAAAAACTATCCCTTCTCGATAATTACATGTCTCAAACTAACATGGTGCTCCTCTCTTTTAATGATACCATATCCACTACAAGGGGCATTTTTATCTTACATATCTATATGGGTCTTGACATAATTCTTGATATCTTTTATATTATAGAAGGATATTTCTAATACAACATACTACTTGGATGACCTTGGATACATGCTATGGCATGTGTGTACTCAAATTTGCACTGCTATGTCAAGTTTGAGCACAATAGGCAAGTACATGTTATTCCTATTGACCTACCTCCTTTCAAAACATGCAACATTACTTATAGCCCCAATGATGTTCTTATTCCATTAAATACATCATATCCTCCACATTATAGTTCCAAATATTCTGCAAGATTCACTACCCTGGTTACATTGATATCGACAACACAAATTCCTAACAAGGACCCCATGGAGGAAACTTTCAAGCATCTTTTTCTCAAAGAATATCATTTGTTGACACTCAACATGTTCCATAATCCATAATAGTATGTAAATATTCATATGAACCTTAATTATGATCCCATTATTGGATGGTCATTCTATATGGTCTACCTAACCTTTGAACTAATCTCACATATGGGGGAATTGATCGAGCTTTCACTATCAACAATCCATCCTCTTCACCACAACTATGTACCTATGAATTCTCTTTCCTGTGCAAGCCTAGCTTTACTCACACTTATCTTTATAGGTGAGCCTTGAAAGGATTTGTTTTGGGTTGTTATGAGTAGGGTGTTCATATATCCATTGAATATCCCACCAATAAAACCATTGAAAATGCTAAAAACCATCATAGAGTGGGTTTTGATGAACCAACTAGACTCACCAAAGCTTATCATTTACCAATTATCAAATAGCTAGTCTTTCCTTCTCCATCCTCTCCTCCACTATCACCTATCGAACTAGAGGTATCTATACCTCCTAGTTTTTTTTTAATAAATGCCATCCATTTGAGCCCCCTCACCTATCACCTGGGTAAGGAAACAAGGCCCCTTCCTCTCATTCATCCTGAAATGATTGATGAAGACTCTCCCACTATAGAGTACCACTAATGTTATGATGTTTAGAGATGAAGGGTAATCCCTACCCTTCATATTTAAAATTTAGGTGATTTTATGGGGGTCATACACTACCTCTACTTCTTATCAAGCTCCCTATAACATAGGGGGTATCTCCCAAACTAATCCTCCTTCAGACTTCATTAGGATGTTGATGGACAAGATGTCTAGTCTAGAGACATTCGTATTAGGTTCAAAGAATGTGTTATCTTATGATCAAATATGCAATGAGCCCATCCATCCTTCTATGCCTATTCACCCTTATCCAATCCAATGGGAACTCTATAAATAAATAGGACCCATAATAGCATTTGTGATCATTTAGACATGCTTATTATTTAATATGGCATGATGATGCGTTACTACTTCACACCTTCCATATGTCTCTTTTGGGTGCTACCCTAGATATGTATAGCTCTATAACTTGACACTCCCTTTTCTTATTTACCCAACTCGCATAATTATTCCTAGACCATTTCTCCCATCTAAAAAGGTTTCTATTATAAACCTTTATTCTATTAAACAATTTGATGATGAATCTATTATAGATTTTGTCACTCATTAGAGAGGCTTAATCAATCAACTCTCCTTCTCTTTACCCTAACCTAAGCTTTTTGAGCTCTTCTTGAGGGCATGTGCTAAGCACATTTCTTCCATAGTCTACGTAAAAACTTTTTACACATTTTATGAAGCCTTTACAATAGCATGAAAACTTGAGATCTAGGCTATAGATGAAGATAGAGTAAAGTTGCATAGTAAGAACACCAATTCCAAATAAAATGCCTCTTCTTCTAAACCTTCTCCTTCTAACAAAAAATCTAAAGGCTCCATTAATATAGTCATCATTAAATTAGTTTCTTCCATAACCAAAAACCAACCTAATTCCTCTACCTCACAAAATCCAACCAAATAATTCCAAAAATGGTATGAACAAAGACTATACACTCTAATTAGGGAGTCATACACTTCCATTTTGTAAAAATTATTGCATCAAGAAGACATAACCCTTCCTCAAATAAAGCCTCCTATAAAGTTTTATCCCTCCCATCCTATTCCTACTTGGTACAAGGATGATGAGTTTTGTGGCTACCATCGGGTCAAAGGCCACAATTCTAATAACTATAAAACATTCAAGAACATTGTTTAAAACATGCTTGACAAGGGTGATCTCATCTTCGATAAACCTAATTTGCCTACTAATAAAAATATGGATGTGTTCAAATAACCTTTTAAAAACCATTCACCCAATAAAAATAATGTTTAGACCATGATTGATAACTCATATGATCATAATATCCATACAGTTAATATGGTCTTTATTTTACCTCCAATCTAACCTATCCCACATCAGGAGGCAACAATTTTAGCTAATCCTCCCCCATTATTGGTGGAGTTTGTTTTTCCCATCCTTATTCCTTAGGTAGAAGATCCTACTTCACCTATTCCACTCCCACATAAGGAAGGGCCTCCTTTACCTCTCCTTTTGGCATAAGAGGAGCCTATATTGATAGTTCTTTTTGCACCCATTTTACATATCCTCATACAACTTGAGGACCAAGCATTACCTATTCCTCAACTACATGTTGAGGGGAACATCATTCATATTCTATACCCTCTTGAGGAACCTTCTTCATCTACCTCTCCTCCATTGGTGGAAGGTATTACCCCATCCACACTTCTTTTACACCTAGAGGAGCCAGTGTTATCTACCCCTACATTAGACAAGAGACCTATTGTGCCTACTCTAATTTAACCAATTTTACCACTTATTTTACCTATGAAATATCATACTTTACCTATTTCTTTCCCACATGTTGAGGGACAAATTATACTTATGCTATACCCCCATGAGGAATCTTCTTTTCCTACCTCTCCCCCACCCGTGGAAGACCATGCCTCTTTTCTTGTCTCTATTGAAGAAGACCTTATTGTGGCTCTTTATTGAATTTGGCCTTAGGTAGAAGAGGCTAATAATATCCCTCTTTCTCAATCACCTAAGCCTTCTAAATAAGTAACCATAAGGCCTACATCAACTTCATCTAAACCCTTCTCACGGTTAGTGAGAAATCTAGAATTTTTTCACTCCATAAAGATAGATTATGTAGTATTTTGGGACTGACTTAAAAATCTTTATCCTAAAAAATAGGTGCCATCATATACTTCCAATCCTCTCACTACCCTTTACCCTAAGGTATTTTATAAATTTAGAGCTTCTTCACCAAAATCACTAGAAGATTATCCTTCTATGTTAGAGACCTCACCTTCACATGCATCGACCACATTAAAGTAGATAAAATATTTAGACATTCACTCGATCACTAATCTAATTCATCCATAAGTGAAATTAGATCTCAATCTCTAGCCAAATTTTTTATTTCTATGACCTAAACTAAGGAAGAATTTTAAGCTTCCTATATCTCATTGATCCTTTCCTCTTCCACCCTCAACTTTGTCTTCAATTTTGGGACCTCTACTTTAGTTGGGGTATCACTGATCCAAGTGAAACCAAATGATAAGTTACCTCCACTAATGCCTTTGCCACCTAGTAGGCCTTTCACATCTAACACCATGACACCTACCACCAAGAAAGTGTCAAATAAACATGTGGTTTCACTACCACCTAAAAAGGTGCTATGAAAAATCACCTCTATGACTCCTAAACCAAAGAAGGTATCCATCCCTATTACAATAACAAGTGCTAGCCCACTCACAAGCTCTCAAATATTTTTTGTACAGTAGTTGTTTCAATCCTTTGTAATAACTCTTCCTTCCATTAAGCCTTATAACCCTCTTGGACTGTACCCATCTTGGTTCAATGATACACAAGTGTGTCTATATCATCATTTGCTTAGACACAATATTAAGAGTTATAAATATCTCATGGAATTCATTTAACAATACTTTTATATCAACACTCTCTTTATTTATACTCCCATTAACATTCTCGCTATTCCACCTATGGTATCTATAATGCTTCATACCATTCCACTTGAATTCAAACCAAAGATGTTGTCATACCCCCTTTACCACCTCCTTCATCTATGTTTCATATCAACATGGTTAATGTGGCCACACGATCATAAAATCAAAAAGATAAAGGAAAAGAAAAGGTTACTTCCCCTTACGCTCATATATTATCCAAAGACACTCATCCTTTGAATCTCAAGATTTCCATCTTGGGTATCCCGAAACCAACATCTTCAAAAGTTATTCAAAACTCGATGGTGAAACAACTTCACCAAACCCATGTGAAAATGTCCTTGTATTATTTAATCTAAAACTCACCCTAATACCATCAATATTTGATTAGTGCCTTTCAATTAGCTGAGGTACAACCTGATGATCCCAAGCCTCTTATAGCTTTGGTCAACTCTCTTAACACCATCTCACTAATTTCCATTAGTGATTCAGAAATTCCACTTCAACACCCTGAAGTTCAAGATTTTTCCATTTTTATCACCACATATATTGATTAAACTCATGTCAAAAGAGTCATGATCGATGGAGGAGATAGTATTAATATTATCTCTACTCATTCCTACAAATAACTATCCCTTCTTGACAATTGTATGTCTCAAACTGACATAGTACTCCACTCATTTAATGATACCATAGCTACTAAGATGGGCACTATTGTCTTACATATCCTTGTGGGTCCTCACACAATTATTGAGCTATTATATATTTTATAAGGAGATTTATAATACAACATACTACTTGTATGACCTTATATATGTGTTATGGAATGTGTGCACTTGACTTTGCACCATTGTGTCAAGTTTGAGCACAATGGGAAAGTGTATATTATTCCCATCGACACACCTCATTTCAAAACATGCAACATGAATTATAGCCCCAATGTTATTCTCACTCCATTAAAGACATCATCTCCTTTACATTTTACTTCTAAAGCTTCCACAAGCTCCACTACCCTTGTTACATAGATAATGATAACACAAATTCCTAACAAAGACCCCATGGAGGAAACTTTCAAATGTCTATCACTCAAAGAATATCATTTATTGACACTTGACATGTTCCATAATCCATAAGAGTGTGGAAATATTCATATTCACCCTAATTATGATCCCCTTATTAGGATGGTCATCCCTTATGGTCCACCTAACCTTTAAACTAATCTCACGTATGGGGGAATTGATCAAGCTCCTACTGTCCTTAATCCAACTTCTTCACCACAACCATTTATCTATGACTTCTCTTTCTTGGGAAAGCCTAGCCTTGTTCAAACCAATATTTATAGGTGTGTCTAGAAAGGATTTGGTTTATGTCATTATGAGTAGGGTGTTTATATGCCTATTGAATATCCCACCAATAAAATCACTAAAAATCCCAAAAAGTGGCATGGAGTAGGTTTTGACGAACCAACTAAACTCACCAAAGATTCTCATATACCAATTATTGAAGAGCTAGTCTCTCCTTCTCCATCCTCTCCTCCATAATCACCTATCGAATTAGAGGTATCTATACCTCCTAATTTATTTTTTAATAAATTCCATCCATTGAGGCACCCTAACCTATCACCTAGGTAAGGAAACAAGGTTCCTTCCTCTCATTCATCCTAAAAGGATTGATGAAGACTCTCCCACTATCAACACTATCTAGTGTCAAGATTATGATGTTATTCTCACATACATGGGTGTAGATGATTCCTATATCTAATGATCACTCCCATCCAAAACATAATCTATGTTAAATTAATCAACCATTGACATAAATTTTCCTTCTTAGAGAAATCCAAAGATTGACCCCCATGTCCTTAAGATTGGTCAATCTTTGGATTCCTCTGAGCAAGCAAATTATGCCACATTTGTTAATGACCATAGCAAAGCCTTCACTTGGTCTTGTAATGACATGCCTGGTATCAAGCCCTCTATCTTCACCCACAACATTGTCACTAACCAAGATGTTAAAATTGTTAAGTAGAAGATTCATAAAATATATCCTCATATTACTCTCCTTGTTAAGAAGATATCTAAAACCCCCTTTCTATTAAACTTATTCAACCCATGGAATACCTATAATGGGTTTCTAATATTCTTCCTATCACAAAAGTGATAGGGGGAATCTACATCTGCATCAACTACCATGACCAAAACCTCACTTATCTAAGGTACAACTCCCCTTTACCAAATATTGACCAGCTTATTGATCTAACAGTCGGCCATGAGATTTTATCACTTATGAATGGGTTCTCAAGTTATAATCAAATCTTGGTTTCTCCCAAGGATCAACATAAGATAACTTTCATTATCCCATGTGGGAGTTTCTATTATTGGGTCATACCCTTTGGTCTGAACAACATTGGTATCACCTACCAATGCTCCATGACTTACATCTTCCATGATCTCTTACACAAAATTATGGAAGACTACATGGATGACTTACTCAAAAATTCTAAACTTCACCAAGATCACTTAATGATTGTCAAAATCATATTGACTCATCTCCTCCAACATAACATTTGACTAAACCCAAATAAATGTGTCTTTAGTGTCCTTTTAGATAAGTACTTAGGCTTTATCATTTATCTTTATGGTATTGAAGTCAACCCTAATAAGGTTCAAACAATACTAGACATGCTCCCACCTACTAATATCAAACAACTCTGTAGCCTGCAATGCAAGCTTCAATCAATCCACCACTTCATCTCCTAGTTGTTGGATCATTTCCAACCCTTTCACCATCTCCTCAAAAAAGATGTCTCCTTCCATTAGAATACAAATTGTCAATAATCCTTTGATGCACTTAAACAATATCTCCTTTCTCCACCAATTCTTATTCCACCTAAGGAAAACTAGCCTTTCTACCTTTACATCTCTATAATAGACCTTTCACTAGGTGCTATGATTGCACATCGAGATGATCACTATTTAGAACATGAAATTTAATACATAAGCCACACACTTATTGATTATGAAACTTGATATACCCTTACCAAAAATCTTTGTCTCACAACTGATTTATAGCTTCCAAGCTCCGTCATTACCTCTTAAATCACAAAACCTACATCATCACCCATATTGATCAATTCAAATACATGCATTCCAAGCCATATCACAACCAACATGTAGCTCATTGGCTCATGCTCCTTGTTATATTTGACTTGGAATTTATTCAATAAAAGTCTATCAAGGGGAAAATGATTATTGACTAGTTAGTTGCTACCCCTTTACCTGATAACCAACCTTCAAACCTTGAATTCCTTGATGAATCTATTTTAATTCTCTCCATCAATGAAATATCCTATCAAATGATGATGCTTTTTTATGGGTCTAAATGTCAACATGGTGGGGGTGTGGGGGTCATCCTCATCCCTCTTGATGATGAGCATATGTCTTTGTCATTTAAACTAGGTTTTGAATGTACTAACAATATGGTTAAATATGAAGCTTTTATCTTAGGTCTTTAAATGGCTATTTTCTTGGATGTCAAATTAATAACCATTTTTAGTGACTCTCAACTAGTGGTTAATCAGGGTAATGGTTCTTACCTATGAAAAAATGATATTCTTCAATGATATAAACATTGTGTGGATACACTATTAGAATCATTCAACTCCTACCTCTTGAAAATTGTTCGTCAATCTAAAAATATTTTTTTTAACAAAATGGCTTCTCTTTCTTCACACATATCCTCTTCACCTTCTTCCTCAAAAATCTATGTCACTATACATCACTTAACATTGTCCTCTTATGTTTCAACTAACATCATTTCTATAGGAAATGTAACACACAACCCACATGACCAACAATATAATCAACTCACATATTACCTCTCCTTTTCTATTACCCCTTTTAACCTCTCAAATAATTGGAGACATGCTTTCATGAAATGTGCCGCTCATTACACTATGCTAGGGGGACTTCTCTACAAGTGAGGTTTTGATGGTCTCCTCTTTAGATGCCTCACTATTACTAAGATCCCATTCACCATTAAAGAATTCCATGATGAGATTTTTGGTAGACATTTCAATGATAACATAGTTTCTAAATGTATCTTTTGAATCAACTACTATTGGCCAACACAATCAAGACTATAGTGATTACATTTATCATTGCATCAAATGTCAATAACATGCTAAACTCATTCATGTTCCAAGCCATACCTTAAAATTCACCAAAGACTTTTGTCCCTTATCCCAATGGGGTTTGGATCTAATCATTGAGATTAACCCTCATTCATCTCTTTGTCACCATTCCATCATTAATAATACTAAATACTTCACCAAGTGGATCAAGGCCATTCCTCTCATCTCTACTAAGGTTGACAAAATTTTTGACTTTATAAACCATCAAATTATCTATAATTTTGGTGTCCCCCATAAAATTATAATAGACAATGATAAATCTTTCAAAAATAAGACTATCAAAAAGCTTTGTGACACTTTTGGAATCAAATTAAGCTTCTCATTGCGATACTATCCACAAGCAAATGGATAGGGATAATCTCTTAACAAAACCTTAACCAAAATCCTTATGAAGGTAGTCAATGATATTGGTAAGGATTGGCACACATACATTCCCTTTGATTTATGGGCTTACCACACTAGCATTCAAACCCCTATAGGTACTATGCCTTTTTCCTTCTTCTATGAGATGGAAGCTATTTTTCCTCTTGAGGTCTAGATTCCTTCTCTTCACATCTCTCTAAAAGACATACTTACTAATGATGACTTTTTCCAAGAATGTTTGGCTCAACTTGAGTTGCTTAATGAACGCTATCTCATAGCACTCAACCACCTCCAAATCTATCAAGAGCGTATCAATTATGATTATAATAAAAACCTTAAGGAGTGAGATTTAATATCAGAGATCTCATCTTAAATGAAAATCAACATGTGACAAATATGGAAAAAATAAAATGGGGTAAGTTTGCTCCTAATTGGCTTAGACCCTGCATCATAACTTAAGTATGGCTCAGGAGCTTATCACTTGTCTTCTCTTAAAGGAAGGCTAGAACTTGAGCCTTTAAATTCTTTACAACTACAACCATTATTTTGTTAATCAAGTGATGTTTCACCTAATGTTTAACTTGAGCTCATCCCTTCAGTAACCCTATTACATTCATCTCCCTTCCTCTTAACCCTTATTCATATACACTTAGTTAACATATGAAGTGCTATGGTTTTTCTATTAAAGTGGAAAACCTCAAATAATTTATAGTCCTATCCATCACTAAATTTAAAGTTAAAAAAAAGAAACAAAAATAAAATGTTATACATAGACAAGTTATAATCTCTCAGGTCATGATTCTCAACGTAGACTGCTCCCTGAAAGGATAGCTATGTAACTTCTCCTTGATACTATAAATAGACTACTCCCTTGAAGGATAGCTATTAAAAATAAAAAACAAAAGCTTATACCACTCCATTTAAGAATGGCTAGGCCAAGATTTATTAACAAGGGACATAATGACTTAAAAGCTTCTCGTATTGATCAGCTTCATATGACCTCAACACAAAAAAAATCCAATTGTAGGCTTCCCACATTGATCAACTTACACAAAAAAAAGAATTGTAAGTCATGGACTTGCCCATAATAGCTCTCAGGTCACCCAAAAAATGGGAATACCATCCCCGCTAAGAAGGTTACACTACATAAACACTCTCATTCCTTTTACATTTTTCCCCTCATAATCTTTCAAGGGACTTTGAACTCACTTAACACAAGGTGAGTACGATGATTCTCTAACAAAAAAATGGTCAAATGATGCAAATCATGAAAGAGGCTCATAATCTTGAGCCTATTTATGTTGTGATTATGGTCTTTGCCAATACGTGAGTATCGTGCCTCTTTCTTTCCCATCCCAATCACATGTCGATCTTTCTTCTAAGATTGCATCTCACAACAAGATTCAATCACCTTTCTGCCAATCTTTCTTGATCCTTAGAGTTATGTGTTTAACAAATATTATCATTCACATATCCATCTCAACAAAATATAATTAAACCATTTCCCATTAATCCATTTCATATAATCCCATGTGAAATACACCAAACATGTAAACCATAATTTGCCTAAACAACAATAAATAGGAAAAATATCAAGCCTACGTCATTTATTTTAATCATACACCATCACAAATATGGAAAAATGCCAAATAAATAAATAAAACATACACAACCCATTCATTTTAAGTATATACCATCACAAATATGGAAAAATGCTAAGATGAAGTTAACCAATCAATTATGCATATACCATCACACATATGGGAAATGCTATTCTAACTCAACTAGAATGCTCAACATTAACATAAAATAAACATCCAAATAATTATAATAACTTCAATATCATCACCATCACATAAATAAATCTCAAAATAACAAACTCTCATATATATTTATACATTAAATATGAATATACATCCATGAATCATATTAGTATCATCTCTCTCTCTCAAAAATAACATCTCTCATCTTCATCTTGCAAGCCAATGTGCATACAACATATATAAAAACATCAAAAATATCATCTAGCCCTCATAATACTCAAGGCTATAGTCATAGTCATGAAGTAGCAGTATCATCACCACTCTCTTCCTATCTACGTCTACATGAGCTAGATGTCATGGCATGTGTCACTAATCTCTCCTGCTCTATAGCCTTAAAATACCTCTAAATTTATGAAAACTCCCTGATGTCTCTCTCATAGTATGCAATCTCATTTAAATAATTATTATAACTTTCTAGAGATACATTCTGTGGTAGACTCATCAAACCTAATATAGGACCCTATACTGGTCCCTATGGTGGAGGAGTAGCCTATCCTACTTCTCTCAAACTATCTCTCTCTAATGTTAGTATAATAACCTGACCATGTAATGCCCCAAGCTATCCTTACAATGTCATAACCTACCCTTATAAGACCAAAACTTGTGTGTATACTACATCTCAATCCTATATCATTGTATCTTGGGCCTATATGCTTGTATCTCTCTCACTCTATCTCTCTCTCTCTCTCTCATCACTCCTTGTAAATCTAGTGGTGGCCTCCTGACTTGAACCATAGGATGTAGACCTATCCACCATGCAAGATAAGCCACTATGCATCCAGGATCTAATACACCCAATCATACTAGTAACTCATCAATATTTAGCCCATCTATCTCTTCGTGCAAAGGTAAGGGTGACTTTATGTCATCCCTCATATACAAAGGAAAGGTAGGAGGCATGTCCTATAATAAGCCAAACTATCTCCTAACCTATGCCATGGGTATCATCTCTAACTCTCTAGCTCATCTCCCTTTGACCTATAACATGCTCTATAAACCCACAAGTTTCTCTTCCTATCCTCTAAATATAGGGTATGTCAAGTAGGGCCTATAAACAATATATATGGGAGTCAATCCATCCATCATACACTTATAATATTCAATGTCTTGCACTATGTCATCTACTCATGTCTAGGTCATACCCTCTCTCCACTATCTGAACCCAACCTTCAAACCAAATACAATCATGGTGGGTATCCCCAATGACTATGTCACCATGATGTGGTCGTATTCCCAATAATAGAGTAAATTCCTGACACACAAACTATATCATTATTGTAGCCTCAAACCCCACAACTCTCTATCTAACTATGCCAAAAAATTTGGTCCCCATGCATACACTATCCACTGCTCAACCATCTGTGCCAACACACCTATTAATGAAATAGTAAATCTCCCCCCATTTACATCTAGTAATACATATACTCTAATCCCTATCATCATCAATATACTTAATTGATGTTCCTCCTCATTAGAAGTGTATAGCGGCTCATAAGCAAATCTCACTAAATGATAGGTCACCTTGATGACATGCTCTCCAAAGAATGTCACCATATGAATATCATGCTCCTCTCTTGAATTAGTGAATATATCCTCACCCTAAAGTGACAATCATAAAATACTATAAACACCCTCTTGTGTTACTGTCAACTCTATGATAGGCAAATGGAAAGTGTTGGTGGTGTGATCCCACCTCTATATCAAGCTAACATCATGTGCAACATAGAGATATCATCAAACTCCTCTTAAACCTATGGCTTCCATGTACTCCCACTCATCCATGATGACATTCCTCCTCATCCTCATTAGTATCATAGGTAGTCGATCTTGTAATTTCAACTCTTCCCTAACCTACATCCACATACACAAACCTAAAGTCACATACTTTCTAATATAGATCTCCACCATTTTTTCCCTTCTCTTTGGGAGAACTACATTAGCTTGAGGCCCTCATCTAGGCTATGTAGGTAACACTTAGTTGATATGGGGTATTCAAAGGTTAGCTCAACCATATACGCACCTAACTATCTAACCTATTAACCCACCTAAACCCTATGCCCAACTACCTATCTCTAAAGCCTAATCCCAACTGCCTATCTTTCAACTCAAGACCCCATGGCCTATATCTTAAACTCTAGGCCCCACAGCCTATATCTCACACCCTCGACCCCATAACCTATCTTTTATACCCTATGTCCCATGATCGATTTTAACCATATCTCACCCTTTTTCCTATGTACTAAGAGAACTACATTGGCCTGAGGCCCTCACCTGAGCTATATAGGTAGCACTCAATCGACACAGGGTCTTTTGAGGCTAGCTCAGCCATTAGGCTCATTGACTAACTCAATTAGTGATCCAAAATGGGCCTTTTATTCCTATTTGAGGTTTTTTCTTATGACCAATGTCAATCTTATATGTTGATATCAGTGCTTGGTGTTAGCTGATATCAATGATTATGTCGACCGATGTCGGCAATCCCCACTGACATCGATGACTAGTTCAGCCCTAGGGCTGAACAACTCTCCAAAATTGAGGTTTTTTCCTAAAAATTACCCCTAACCCCTCTTAAATTCACCCAAACCTACCCTTACCCAATTTTCTACCCCTCTAATTGCACTCTCTCCCTGTAAACATAACAAATTAGTCTAAATAAAAAATTAACTACCTTAAATTAAAATTTAACTCAAAGAGCATCTTACCTCATCTCTCCATCTCCTCTAGGCTAAAATGGCTAGCACTCATTGTGGTGTACCTCCATCTAGGTCCCCTCTTACCTCTGCCATCTCTACCCACACAAACACTCTCTTGGTCACACCATGGCTTACAAAGCCCTCAATTCAACCCTCACTATCACACACTCTTCTCAACTACTTATCTCTCACCAACTCACCACAAATAGATATGGTAAGGATATCTTATGCCCCACAACACTCAAAACTCTTTTTATCCAATTAACTATCACAAATGAGTTTTGGTGGGATGTCAAAACACTTTTTGTTAGATTTGGTCACCCACTAATGTCGATAATACTTTTTACTGGTATCAATGACATAACTAATATCAACAACCTTAACATTAGAGTTTTTAACCCCAACCAGCATCTTTTGGACTACACCCTAAGTCTAAGGCACCTTAGAGATCATGTATATCTCCTTGACTATGACAAATAACCTTGTAGATCATATATATCTCCCTAACCATGATAACCAACCTTGGACATCACTTAAATCTCCACCCACGATGAATCTAACCAGAAATCATGAATATCTCCTCAACCATTGACCCTTTTGAACAAACCTTGCATTGCTTATCTTGATCATTTATGATACCTTTCTATAGTTGGATATTATACACACACATGTATATCAAGTGTTTTAGATCATGACCAAGCTAGTCCTATCACATAAAACCTTTTATGTTTACCAAGAGCCATTCCTACCTCAGATACCTAGACCATATGGACCTTTTGATCTATAACTTTGATCATTTTAACCTTATCAGCTATCACTTATAATCTATGATTTGGTTATTTCTATCCAAATCCTCCTCACCTTTACCTTTTCTTAATTATGATAATTATAAATCATAGTAGTATACATTAAAGCAATGATGTTACCACATTCTCACTCAACATCCACCCATCTAAATAACTCTTTATAAAAAAGTTACCTGATTCTAGAATCTCCTCCATCAGTTCCTATTTTGAGAGGGGATACCTCATCCCATACCTAGAACATCCAACTCCTATTTTTGTTTTGCAACATTTTAGTATAAATTACAAGACAAAAAGGGGCAAATGTAGACACCAAAATTATGTCACACACATGCATAATTCCCAATGCATGTTTTTACCCCTCACATAATTAATTTTAAAATATTTAATTAAGTTAATTAAAAATTACTTATGCCACCTTACCTATCCACCTCATCCTAAGACTAATTCTTACCCTCTAAGTCACCTCAAGACTTAGTCCCCTAATCCTAACTACCCATGACTTGTTCTCACCCCTAACATAAATTCCTAACTAACTACATTCTTCTTAACCTCACATTTCTACCATTTTATAATGGACACCACACTTGGTAAGAGAAGGAATAGAAAATAGGCTAAAAATATCCCTTTTACCTATTTTCATGCCACCAATGTCGATCAACCCTTGGCCGACATCAATGAGATCATTGACATTGATTACTTAAGCTAAATTTCAATCTAATATTAAAGTCAAGAAAAATAAAAAAATAAATCATTCATGTACAAGCTTTGACATTTAACTTTCTACATCTAGGATTACTATTACTCTACACAAATCAATCCAAATTAGGAATTGATATATTACACAGAGCTTGGATTCTTCTAAATTGGTAGCACCCACTTGTCTTTTATATTCACATATTGCTTCAACACACCCCATTAGATCCATCTATCTAGTACTCATGGTTCATCCATTTCACCAGCTAAATATATTTCTATGTTTTGTAATTCCTTTAAACAATCATTTTATAATTACTTTACATTATACTATTTATCATTTTATGAATGTCTTGACTCTCCTTATGAAGGAGTTATAAAAATCCTTTGCCTATTTCCCTCTACTTCAAACATACCAACCCCCTATCTAGACCCACCTGAGTCTTATCCACTCCCTTATAACTCTTCCCAACCTCACAAACCTAACCAACATCTATCTCCCAACTTAGAAAAGTATCTTAAAACATTCTAAGAACCTATTTCCCCTATCGACATAGGTCAGATAATTGACATTAGTCATATCTCCTAACTAACATCGACAACCTTAACTAATGTCAATGACTATTTATTTCCACCAAATTATTTTAGATTGCCTATACAACCTTCAATTATACAAATAACTCACATTACCTACATTATGTAACTTTATGATACACTCAGACTGCAAGAATGGTATGGATATCTCTCTCTTACTCTCTTTCATTTTATTATTCATTACCATTTTGTTTCAAAAAGTAGACTGACATCCTTAAGGAAGTTTGACACTTTGAGGAACAAGCACATAGCTTAGCAGGCCACTCATATATCTACTAACAAATATTTTTGGTGGTAGTGCTTTTTTATTCATAGGTAGTCCTCCCTAACCAAAGAGGAGTGCTCAACATCATCTGGATGTAGTGTGTAACCAATCTAGGTTAACTCTAATCTCTAATCCCTACCCTTCATCTCTATTTCTCCTTAAACATCAAATAGATTCAAAATTTAGTGAAACAACACCACTATAGTTTGATTTAGAGTGGGATAGCCCAAGTGTCATATTATCAGTATTACTAGATAAGAGGTTAATAACATTACCTTCTACTCATTGATGAGATCCACATCTCTTACATAGATATCCACATTGGCCATTTTATAACTATCATCATATTTGAGGACACAGAGATAATAATTGTTATGGACTCAAGGATTGCATTAATAGATGTGTTGATAATGGCATCATATCATTCACACATGGGGAACCAAGATCTCCTCCATCATGGAACCATAGACCTCATTCCTCTATTATTGAGTTATTTTGAGACATTACTTCATTGGAATTATCTATTACTCATCATGAGAGTAATGTAGCTTATAGGAGAGAGCCTCCTAGGATATCTCCTATTCCACCTATTTAGAAGGTTTGAAAATTAGTACAATGAGAACAACCTACATATAGCACTATAGTTCAATGAGTACATAGTGTAGTTTCATATACATATCTAGCATAGTCACAAGCATCATAGTAGAGCACCGCTCTAGAGAGATATTCATAATGATCAAGTTTTCTAGGTCGCATCTCACATATTATCCCGCCATGATTAAGATTAGACAAACCCACATCATAGAGTATTGCTCTAGAGAGATATTCACTATAGTTGAGTTTTTTATGTCCTATCTCATGTAGAAACTCATTGCTATTGAGATTAGATGAGTCCCTATCATAGGTTATAGTTTTAATTTGATCTATTGCTTAGTCATATGCATCATAGCAGAAGTCACAGGGTGCTATTTCATGCAACAATACAGTATGATTATAGATAGATGAGCCTTTTTCATGGCACATAGTTTTAGTTGCACATCTAGTAAGGTTGCATTTGGTAGAGTTTCCATGCATAACTAAAATTAGTGCACAATATATAGTATCAGATATAAATCATTTTCCTATATAGCATGAGAATTATGGGTACTTGTTTAGTCAATCATCAAGGTTTAGATAGTGATACAACATAGAGTGATATGACACACATTCATATCAATATTAGTTCATAGCTTCACTTCATGGGGAAACTATAGAACCAAAAGACTAGATATCATTTGTATTCTTGAGCCACCTACTTAGAGGGGTTGGACATATAGTCCAAACATTGATTAACATACACATGATTACATAACTCCACTTAGTGGGTGATGATGGAGCCAAAGAGCCAACCTTTGCATTCTTGAGCCACTATCAATAAATTAAGCATAGAATGCTCTCTTACATCCCCTTCTACTAGCAAATAACATTTCTAGTTCCAAATATCAATCCCTAGCCAAACCAAATTATCCAAATCTAGACCTTACCAATATCCCATTTTACCAATCTTAAATTGGTTCACTTTATCAAATCAATTTATAAATTATAAAACAATAAATTTTTACTCACATATAATTAAAAATCAGAACTAACATCACAGTTATGAACAACAATCCAAATCACATATCCCAAAAACTATTTTACCAAAACATATGCAACCTTAATAGTAATGTCAAACCAATTATTTTGAATCAACCATTTGCAATGCATATACCAATCTATTCCAAAATCCATAACATAATACGCTTGAATACAAAATAAAACCACAATCTATATATATAATAGGATTTTAAAAACAAATACATCACATCAAATACAATCAATCATGAATGGGAATTATCCCCTCACTCTTAGTCTCATTCTCCCCACTAGGAATAGTCCCATACTCCACTCTAGCACTTAATGGCCCTACACCTCTTTAAGCTCCTAAATTCATCTTAAAATGACTCTCTCACTCTAGTAGCCAACCATGTTCCTTATGTAAGTCTACATATCATCTCTATAGATCCATGTACTCATCCATAATCCTCATGCTAATTGATCCTAAATTAGGTAGGAGCATCTTATGCTTATCTAACTCAGCCCTTAGCTAATCTCTCTCTCCCACTACCCTAACTTATGTAGCTATCACTATATCAAACCTATCAAATAAATGAGCATGAATACCAGTCATAACCATCACTCACTCTATTGATCCCTCCTCTACTACATCATCAAGAACATATTGTGTGAGCTCTTGAAGTGTATACTCAGTGATGGTCTCCCAATGTCATCATATCTACTCCCCACCCCAACATGTGCATCATCCTACACACCTCCCACTCCACCTACACAAAAATTACAAAACTATATTAGATATATACTTTCAAATCAAACTAAAATCATAAAATTGTATGCAATTCAAAAAAAATTGCTACTTACCTCCCATCATCTAGATTGGCTAAGGATCCTCATTCTCTAGAACATCCCCTCCATTAATTAGTTATAATGGGGCCTATCAATGTCTGATCCACCATGTAGTATATGCATCTATACAACCAACATCATTTACCTCAATAATGCCTATAGCCACATCCCATGCATCTAAAGGTAACAATGTTAGCTTAGCCATCGTGGGCCTCACATGAGCTCCTACCTTTATTAGTGCTTGTGTACTCCTCACCTAGACCCATGATATTAGGGGTGCATCCTATAGATTCCCAAACTATCTAGTCATAAATTCATACTAAAGCAGCCATACAATCCAACCTAGTGGTAATGTATCCAACAACTGACCCTCATGTACCATAATTGCACTTCATCCTTGACCCACCCATAAAATCCTCTATAAGGCCTCCTTATAATGTCACTAGCCACTGGTTTATCTATCACCCATCTACAATGATCCATCCCAAGAGATTGTATAGCTAATATACTCATATAACACTCCTAAAATAGCTATGGAGGTGCCCACCTCTCCCTTGATAACCTTATCAACCACACAACCATTATGTGCTCATAAGCCAAATAATGCAATAACATTGCTACACTTAATCAACCACTAAATGCCTCTTATGTAAACATATAAAGATCCTTGTATAATTGGGCAAGCACAGTCCTACCCCATGAGAACATAGTGCCATAAAATTCCACATTGTACACAATCCTATACATATTATATACAATTGACACTCCACTCCCATCCATAGTTAAAAATGAGGCCAACAACATGGCCAACCACTTCCATAGGCATGGAACACTAGACTATACTATAGCTGATAGAAACATATCACTATCACTACCTTTTTGATATATGCTTGAGGGCAGATCAGCAAAATAAAAGGATGCATGATCAATAGCATCAGAACCCATGACATCATGTAATGTCACACATCATCTACTAATTGGTAAATGCAAAATGTGATACACATCCTCTAGTGTCATAATAATATCCCTTGTAAGAAGCTAAAAAGTACATGTATCTACATTCTACCTCTCATATAAGTTGTTAATCAGATATTTATCCCACTTCACTATGCCTAGGTCACACACATGACCCATCCCTACCCTATCCATGATAACTCTCTCATTATCAGATAATGGTAACAACCTCAATGTCTCCATCACCTAGCCCTTGCAAAACTCTCTCATCCACACCTCAACCTAAAAACACCAAAAACAACATATATATCAATCCACAATGCCAAATTACTATCCAAGTAAAAACAATATCAACTAATAAAGCAATAGCTTAGAAATTCCTACCCACAGGTCAACAACATTAGGTACATGACAATAGTGTTGGATATAATAGGAGTGTTGGAACCTAGACAAAAACTCTAGATGTAGGATAATAGCATGAGAACTAGTGAAAATTTTCCTAGGACACTTTAAACAACTCAAAACATCAAAAATATGATTCAAAATAGACAAAAATCAAACATTTATAGATACTTACTAGGGTAACATCACCACCAACCTAAACTTGGGCTACCAACTATTCAAACCAGGTCATATTAGGTGCTCATATCCTTGATATAGGTCCTACTCTAGATCTCCAAATCTCAACTTAGTCAATACACAAATGAATCAAGAATCAATCCAATTTCCTATATTACCTAGTTTTCTCAATCAAAGTAGAATACCATTTTGCCCATAACTTGAACCCCATAATTCCATTTTTTAAACCATTTTCTTCCAAAAAATCATGAAAATGATACCTTTGACATCACAAAAGATTCTACCTCTTACTATATTATTTTCCTACTATAACATGCACATCTATATATATTTCTTGCACCCAAACATACACCGTGATCATGACTAATCAAAACTTATTTCAATTTCAACAAACTCAATCTAATTAATCAAATAACTTTTCAGTCAATTCAAATTATTCTAAACTTATTTCTATCATTATGCCACTAGTCATCACTTTTGGCTCGACCTCATCTAACACAAATTTCATCCCTCTCCCCAAAATGGGGGCATCATTCCTAATATTCATATTTTTACACTTACCCATCATACCCATCCACTCTCATAAGTGGATACACCATGTTTCTTACACCTTTAATATTTAGATTATCATTTTTATCTTAGATCAATTGAGATATACAATGATTCATATTACATGGGTCACTCAACATTACTTAGAACATTTAGGGGGATATACCTTTAGTTTAAGGATACATAAACTATTCAAATATAGTGGTTCAAATTATATGGATTCACATTGACTTTGATATAGATTTAGACTTAGATACTAGATTTAGGGGCATGTACATTACAACATGTCTCACAAATATATTTTCATACAACATGACAAGTTATAGGACCATATAGTAAATTATAGGCATACTGTAGAGCATAGTTTTTTTATCTCCATTTTTGCACATGGGGTATGGCACAATAGGTGATATCACATCTATTTATATAGATTACTAGATTATACATATATATCATTGACATACTAGATTTGGGGGTATGACATAGATGTTCATGTTCTTCATCACTCAGGATTATACAAATGGAATGGTAAGACATGTCATTCTCTTTTTACACATTGACCAGAGTTTTAGATTACACCCAATTGTACCTAGGTTGTCACTAGGCTAAACAATATGTCCATTTATAGTACTTGGTCCAATGCATCACCTAGACCCAGTCTACATTAGTGTGTGTTAGATATAGAATAGACATTAGTTTTGGGTCTCTGAGCATTTCTCATTTCTAATTCAAGTATTTAAAGTGGGGGCATGATATATTTTGCTCTTCATAATATATAGATTCTATGCACACATTCCATATTACATGAGTTTATGTGGGATAGAGGACAAACATTAGTTTTAGGCCTCCCATCATTCCTCATCTTCAGTTAGATTCAATATAGGGTAAAACATTTCCCTCCTTCTCCATGTTACATGGATTCCACTTCCACATTCAGTACATGGGAAATTCATTTTAAGGATTCCTTCTTTCTTTAGGCACTATTTAGCTCTCCATCCACTTCCCTGGCTCAAAAGTGAGTTAGAACCTTTGTATTACATTTATCTTCATGTAGGTAGGTTCAAAAACACATTTTCTTCCTCTTTCTTTTTCTCTTTTACTTCATTTCATTACATCACTAAAATAAAAGGGGGGAAATGTATACACCTTAAATTGGTCAAGAAACCACACATATCATGTCTTTTCATAATCCTTGCATAGGAGAATATGACTGGAGAATATGAGCCTTGTTCACATTTATCCATATCTTTTTTTACTTATCTTAGTCTTGTTTCATGCTTGAGTCACCTTTTTACCTATTACTGGTCATTTGTAGCCTTCTAGATGGTCATTCTAGCTTAGCCAAACTCTATTTCCCATGCTAGTTCCATCCCCCTAGGTTTCAAGCCTATAGGATATAATCGTTGGGGTTGTAATATAGTGCTAGACCCTAGGGTGTCCAATGCTCCTATCCAACTACATTTTAAGTCCCCAACAATCAGGTTTCCTTGATTAATGAGTCCCAAGCCCTTCTTAGCTTCATCATTAAGTTTTATTTATCTTTATAACGTTGGCTAAATGCAAATAAATTTCCCAAATTCAAAACAAAGAGTCTCCTATATAAAACACTTTACAAGGCATTTTATATTTATCACTTACTACTTGGGCACAATATATAATTAAAAATTAGTCAATAGTATAGATTAACATTCTACATCACACATAGGTTTACAAGCTTGATCAAGGAAGGGCTTAGGTGAAATTTATTCTTACATCTATCATGCATATTGATTATGCACATTCCCTAAATGTAAACTATATTTTATTTGAGACTAGAGCTTGAGGGTTAATGTACATAGTAATCAGGACAATAGGGGTTTTAAATCATGTGATCATACTTCCCCTAACCCAATTTTTATCTCTTTTGTTTTTGATGTATTTTGTTGTTTCATGTGTGTAGATGAACCCAGGGTTTTGAATATTAAAATACCTATACAAGGACCTATGTTGACATTCAAGATCCAAGTTTTCATAGATAGGCTCACACAAGGATAGAAGACAAAGCTTAGAAAACTCATATCTTTGTGACCAGTTTGGACAATAGCGGTAGAACCTAGACTGTAGCATTAGGCCCCAAAGTGTCCTATTTTTTATGCTTCTATCCTTTCACCAAATGAAAGATAGATCCAATTCCCTGACATCTTTTTAGTCCTATGCAATAGTTTCTAGGATTTGAAACAATCATCTCAGTCTACTTTTCTAGATAAGTTACTTCTCTTCCTTATGTAATTAATTTGATCAAAATCTATAATTTACCATATTAGATTAGTTTTTCCCCTTATTCCAGACCCTTTATTGTTTAGGAACTAAATACTAGTTTCCCTAAAATAATAAAATAATTTTTGACACATAAACCATGAAATAACTAAAAATAAACATAAATGAAAATAGACCCACCCATTTTTATTCTTTTTACCATTCATCTTACACACTCATATTATTCAACTTGATAGATGAATATATTACCTAGCATGTTATTTATTTCCTCCTACACTTTTGTATGTAGATTAGGGTTAATCCTTTAAGGTCTCTTCTTCATAGGTTTTTCACTATAAATGAGTTTGATTTTAATTATTATTAAATATAGATGTATGTGTGCATCCTAATTCCCATGCCAGGCATGTACTTAAACATTAAAAAAGTCACTATGCTATTATATCACACCAATGAATAAGCCACTCAGCTAAGGCATAAAAAGATTATTGAGTAACAAATGGGTTAGTTGCATGGAGATGTCATTCAATTAATACCTTATTATTCAATACATTATGAGTGAAGCCATATACGTGGCTTATTCATAGCACATCTTTATAACATAGTTTAGCCACATGTTTATACTTATTATTTTTTCACACAAGTAGATGTTTTTGAACCATTTATAAACTAATATATATCCATCACATAATTATATTAAAAAATTAACAATTATCTAATAAATCTTGTACATCTTCTCAATAAATTTAAAATAATAATAAATTCACAAAGTAACATTAGTCCATATTATCACCCATATAAAAGTAAAAATTATATCAACTCCCTTAACTAATGAGGTAAGGTAGTATTTTACATATTTCAAGAAACACCTTATGGTTACATAAAATCAATGTGTTCCCCTTAAGGTGTGAACTAATTAATATAAATAGAAATATTAGCTACTTACATTAAATGTATTAATCCTAATAGACCCCTATATATATTCTAGTAATCACTAGATTCACTCAAAGGTTATTTATTACAATTGTTTGTCTTTATGTTTATCCCTTAGACTCAATCTTCTAGTTTGGCTTAAATCTCCTTATTTAATTCTCTATGGTATGTATAACCTCCTTCCAATTCTTTTCACTCCTTGTTTTATGATTAAAAATGTACCACCATTGGTGCATCTCCTTGTTTGGTCAATTTTGTTTTGACCACTCATTGGTTTCTTATTTAAATCACCTCACCTCATCCTCATCCACTATTTTTTCCTTTTGGTGATTTTTAAGACCTATTATTCTACACATTGTATTAAACATACATACACTTTTTTTCCATATGAACTTTGAAATTTTACACTATTATACTTGGCCAAAATCAGAGTCAAGCATTATGTATAATTACTTCACTAACACAATGACATATAGGTCCATCATGACACTCAGATAAGAATTCTTCCAATTTATGCTCCAAAAAACATCTCTTTAAGACTTGATCCCTTCTCAATTTATACAAATTCTCCAAATAAGTTAGTACTAGTCTATGTGAATTTTCAAGTGTTTCTTTTAATTTACCCTCCACTCCCTTGGAGCCATATAAGATGTGAAGAAGTTTATGAGTGTTTATAAATTGTTTGTTACAATTTTTGATCTATATAGTTACATGCTTAAAATATCATCTTATATATTTTACACATTATATCATATATTAATTCTTGATAAGTGATATGCTCAAAATTTGTGTTTCCTTGGCTACACAACCACTAACAATTAAAATTAATGCATGTAAAACTAGTTTATTCACCAAAATATCTCAATTATTTTAGTATGAATTAAAATAGTGTAACTAATAATTATTGATTTTTTTTCATTTAATATAAAATGTCTAAGGCCTCCCTATTAGTCGTTATATAAATGTGTTATATGAAAGAGGGATTCTTACTTTAAAACTAGATGGGGTGGTTAATATAGCCTTCCCCACACTATGTAAGGATTGCTCCTAAAGTTGTTCTAGATTAATCTACATGTACATGAAAGGGTGTCTCAAAATATGGAAACTAAAATATCAACACACTATCTAAATTTTCTTATTCTTACCCCAAATATTCATTCCAAGCCTTATGATGCTCCCTATTGTACCATCTCAAGGGTTTTACCAATGTTTTTTCCCCCAACTTATATATTCTCATCAATTTATGGATGTAAATAAGTAGATCATTTAAGCTTGGTATCCATATTCTCCCATAATATGACACAAAACTTACCAAACAAACTTGAGTCCTATTATTAAATGATATAACTAGGAAAACAAAAATTAACCAACATATTAGCAAAAATAAACCCAACTACATCACTACATGTGATAGAATTATTACAAGGAATATGAATACAAATTTTACTAAACTAGTACACAGCAATAAAAAGATATTCATTTCCCTTCCTTGGCATAGGAAACCCAACTAAAGAATTAATGGAAATAATCTCCCATGGTCTAGAAGGAACCAATAATAGAATATGAAATACCAAAAATCATGTTACTAGACTTGCATGTACTACATAATATACATCCCCTTATGAACTTAACAGTATTAAACTTCATATTAAACTTCATATTAAACCAATAAACAAACCTTTAAAAATTTTCAACAATTTTAAATGTAACAATCATGTTACCTTATGGATATAGCCTATCTTGGATAAGTATGGAAAGTTTTCTTCTTGTTAGGTGGATTTCCTCATTTGTTGATATTACACAAGTGTGCTGTGGCTTTTGATAGATAATTCAAAGTGTAGATGTTTTGGTTTATAGTGTGATGTGTTTATTTGTAGGGTGTGGTATAATAGCTTGTGGTATAGTATTATGCAGGTGTAGGTGCAGGTGCAGTATAGAATATGTGTAAAATTGTTGATAGATTTTAAAAAAAAAATCAATGAATTCATTTATGAATTTAGGAGGAGCTATTTTACCTCTGTGAGAGGTTATTTGTAATCTTGTTTTGTTATAGATTTTATTGAGGACTTTCTTGGTGGATGTAATCCACATTGGGTGAACCACAATAGCTATGTTATGTGTTATTATTGGTTTTATTCTCTCTATTATTTCTTTCTATTACTATGATTTGAGGAACTATTTTTGTCATGCATATTAGTGCATAATTAAATCTGATTTTTTACATATTTAAAATCATGTTATGTGATTTTATGGTAAATTAAATCTAGTTTTAATTATTTTAATTCCTAACAATTTGTATCAGATCTTCGCTTGTGCTTTTACTGAAGTGGCAAATCATAGAAAGGGTTATTAGATTGAGTGGGATCTATGGGAGAAGAGATTAGATTCAAGGTTAAGAAATTTTATGGTAATAATTTTGGTTTGTGGAAAATGAAAAATAAATATTACTTATAACATAAGGAACTTCATCTCCCCTTGGAGGGGAAAGGAGAACAAATTGTAAGTATGAGTGATGTGGATTGGTCATTGCTTGACAAGAAGGCATTAGGAGACATACAGCTATACCTACATCTTATATTTCATTTAAAATTTTAGATGAGAAAAATACAAAGGATCTCATGGATAAACATGGAAAGTTGTATGAGAAACCCTCTGCTTCAAATAGAATTTTTCTTATGAAAAGATTGTTTAATATGAAAATGTATTCGAATGGTTCTATTACTAGTCATCTAATTTATTTTAATAAAATTTTAAGTATGCTCAATTCTATTGGAATTAAGTTTGATGATTAAGTTAGAGCTTTGTTGATTTTGTGTTCTTTTCTAGATAGTTGGGATAGCTTGGTTATGGCTATGAGTAATGCAGTCCCTACCATGGGAAGCTTAAATTTTGAGGATGTTGTAGGTGTGATTCTTAGTGAATAAATGCAAAGGAAGAGCACTAGTGTATCATATTAAAGTAATAATTTGTCTGTTAAAACTCGAGAGAGGCAAAAGGACAAGAGCAAAGGCAACTATGGAAATTCAAAGGGTAGATCTAAATCTAGATCTAGATCCAAGATCATATGTTGGCATTTTGGGAAGAGTGGACACTCAAAGAAGGATTGTTGGTCACTTTAGGATAATAATGCCAACAAGGAGGAAAAAATGAGGTAATTGTGACAGCAGGTAAATCATGTTAAGATGTCCTAATTATTTATATGGATAATTTTTTTGAGTCTTGGGTATTAGATTTAGGGGCTTTTTTTCATGTCACCCCAAATAGGCATTATTTTACTGATTATGTTCAAGAGAATTTAGGACATGTTTATCTTGGTGATGATGAATCATGTGAGATAGCATGGAAAGGTTATGTTTAAGTTAAAATGTATAATGAGAATACATGGTTACTTAAGGATATCAGACATGTGCCTATGGTGAGATAAAATTTGATTTTAGTGGGGCAACTGGGTAGTGAGGGTTGTTTGGTAATGTTTACTATAGATTCTTAGAAAATTACCAAAGGTGCTCTTATGGTTTCAAAAGGTAATATAATTAGTAGATTATATTTGAATAGTAGTGTTGATTCTTTTGATTTAGTTACTACAGATGGAAATGAAATTATGTAGCACTATAGACTCGGTCATATGAGCCATAAGGGCATGGATATATTAAAATATATGTTCCTAGATTAAAAGACATTGATTTAGACTTTTATGAGAATTATGTGTATGGGAAATAGAAGTGACTTAAGTTTTTTAAGGTTGGACCCACAAATAAAGAGCATAAGTTAGAGTTGGTACATTTAAATGTATGAGGACCAACATAGGTATCTTATATTGGTGGTTTAAATTATTATGTCACTTTTATGGATGATGCAACTAGGAAAGTTTTGGTTTATTTCATTAAAAATAAATATGATGTTTTTGACACTTTTAAGAAGTAGAAAGCATTGGTTAACAATGAAATAGGTCTCAATTTTAAATGTATCAAATCAGATAATGGAGGAGAGTATTATATTAATGATTTATTTGATTATTGTTCTAACAATGGAATCCATAGGCAAAGGATGGTTCTAGGAACTCCATAGTTGAATGGGTTATCTAAAAGGATGAATATAATAATAATGGAACATGATAAGAGCATGAGGTTACATGCATGGTTGCATTTATAGTTTTGGCTAGAAGCAGTTAGCACATTAGTATATCTAATTAATAGAGGACCTTCTCTGCCTTTGGATGGAAACATTCCTAAACAAGCTTGGTCTAGTAAGAATGTTTATTATTATTTTCTTAAAGTCATTGGATGTGAGGCTTTTTATCTTATTAATAATTAAGATAGGACCAAGTTAGAGGCAAAATCAGAAAAATGCACATTTATTGGTTATAGTGAGGATTACTTTGGTTTCCATTTATGGAGAATTAAAGAGAAGAAAATATTTTAGTCTAGAGATGTAATCTTTAATGAAAAAGCCATGTATAAGAATCAGTTGCAAGAATAAGAATAGGAATATAAAGGGTACACAATATTGGATGACATTACAAATGGAAAAGTATCTAATGAATTAGTTAAAGAAATTTCTACATAAGGAGTCCAAACTCCTATGGTAAGAAGATCTTCTAGGGTACAAAGAGCACCTAAACATTTTTCTCCTTCTTTGAATTATTTGTTACTCACTGACAATGGAGAACCATAGTGTTATGAAGAAGTAATGCATGTAAATTATAGGATGAAGTGGGAGCAAGCCATAGATGAGCATCATAGATCTCTCATGGAGAACTAAATGGTGGGATTTGGTAAGGCTACATAAGGGAAAGAGCACATTTCCAAACAAGTGGATATTCAAAATAAAAGAAGAGGATGAAGGGAGAAAAAGGTATAAGTCCAAAATGGTGGTCAAGGGGTTTACACAAAAATAAGGTATTGATGTTGATGATAATTTTTATCTTATTGTAAAAATGACTTCTATTAGGACTATTCTTGGTTTAGTTATAGTTGAGTGTTTACACTTAGAATAGTTAGATTGAAAACTACATTTTTCATGGTGATTTGGATGAAGAGTTGTATATGAAGAAGCCACAAGGATATGAGATCAAAGGGTAGGATAACTATGTGTGAAAGCTAAATAAGAGCTTGTATGGCCTAAAATAAGCTCCACAATAATGGTATAATAAATTTGATTGTTTTATGTTGGAACAAGGATATCAAAGTTGTAATTTTAACCATTGCATGTACATCAAACATTTTGATGATGGTTATTTTAATATTTTATGCTTGTATGTGGATGACATGTTAGTTATAGGAAATAACATACAACATATTCTTATACTCAAGAAACAGCTTAGCGATTCCATTTCTATGAAGGATTTGGGTGTAGAAAAGCAAATATTTGGTATGAGGATTACTAATGATAGAAAGGAGAGAAAGCTAATTGTATCCCAATCAGAGTATGTGAAGAAATTTTTGGAAAGGTTTATCATGTTAGATACTAAATCTATTGTTACTCCTTTGGTAGGCCACTTTAGATCATCAAAGGAGTAGTGTCCCAAGATAGAGGTTGAAAAAATTAAGATGTTCAAGGTACCTTAATCATCGGTAGTTGGCAACTTGATGTATGTCATGATTTGTACTAGGCTAGATATTTCCCAAGAAATGGGCGTTATGAGAAGGTATATGAGTGATCCTAGTTATGAGCACTGGCAAGTAGTGAAATGGATTCTTCAACATTTGAGATGAACCATGGATGTTACATTATGTTATGGTAGATAAGATACCACTTTGGATGGTTATGTGGACTTGGATATGGTAGGGGATATTGATAGCAATAAGAGTATGATAGGCTATATATTTACTGTTGGAGATATAGTGATTAGTTGGATTTATAGGATATAGAAGGTTATGGCTTTACCAACCATAGAGGCATAGTATGTTACTACCACATAGGCTAACAAGGAGATGCTTTGGTTATAATAGTTATTTTGAGAGTTAGGGCATGAGCAAGAATTTGGGAGACTACAAAGTGATAGTCATAGTGTTATTCATTCGGCAAAGAACTCTACTTTCCACTTGAGTATGAAACACATTTAGTTACATTATCACTTCATTAGGACAAATTTGGAGGAGAATTTGGTGAAGCTAGAGAAGATTCACACTAGCTATAATCCTATGGATATGATGACCAAGGTGGTCATATTGGACAAATGTAGACTATGTTTATATTTGGTTGGCCTTAGTATTCATGGAACATTGATAGATTCTATTCAGGAGAAACGGACTCCAAGTGGGAGATTATTGAGTGTGGATCCCTTTGGAGCTATCACATGACCATGATGGTATTTTTTGGTGGCTTAAAGAGAACGAATGATGTGGGGAATGAATTTATAATGTACTCCACATGTGAGTGGAATATTATTAAATGTTTATTTAATAATTTCCATGTTAACTTCCATGTTATTGGAAGTGGGATTGATTTCCTAACTTTTAAGGAATCAATTGTTATCTTTATTTATTTCCATGTGACTTCCTTTTTTACTTGAAGTGGGATTAAATTCCTTAGTTTTAGGGAGATTAGTTGTTTATTAGAAGTGGGATTGATTTCCTTGTTTCAATGAGTTACTTGTTATCACATGACATTGTAAGTTGTGTCCTTTGATGAGGAAAGATAAGGATGGCATGTTCCTTCTTAATAAGGCTTGTGGATAAGCTTGAAAGGTGGAATATGGAATGTTATTTTATGGATAGAGCCTATCTTTGATAAGGATGGAAATTTTTCTCCTTGTTAGGTACATTTCCCCATTTTTTGTTAATACACAAGTGTGGTGTGGTTTTTGAGAGATAAGTCAAAGTGTAGATGTTCTGATTTGCAGTGTGATGTGTTTATTTATAAGGTGTGGTATAACAACTTTTGGTATAGTATTATGTAGGTTCATGTGCATCATAGAATATGTGTATAATTGTTGATAAATTTGGATAAGTAATTTAGTGAATTCATTTGTGAATTCAGGAGGAGATATTCTATCTCTGTGATAGCTTCTTTGTAATCTTGTTTTGTTATAGATTTTATTGAGGACTTTCTTCATGGAATTAACCCATATTGGGTGAACCATGGTAGATATATGTTATGTGTTATTACTAGTTTTATTCTCTCCATTATTTCTTTTTATTACTATGATTTGAGGAATTATTTTCGTGATGCATGTTAGTGCATAATTAAATCTAATTTTTTACACATTTAAAATCTATTTATGTTATTTTATGGTGAATTAAATCTAGTTTTAAATATTTTAATTCCTAAAATTTATTTGATTTATTCATTTATATATAAGGGGAATAATCATGTGGCTTATATTTTTTAGTCTTATTAATTCTACACTACTTATTAAAATTCCTAATTTTACTATGGTTCCAATATTTACTCACAAATATTTATTTTATTTAGTTTTACCCCTTGAATTTAATTATCTTTACCCTAACTTATTTTAATTTATTTATTCAAGAAAAACTCTCCCAAGAAAGGAATAATTTTTTTCATAATCCTTCATCAAATTTCACCTTATTTCATCTAATATAATATTTGTAACTACATACTCAAATTTTATGTAGACAAAGTAATACTATTGGAATGGCCATAAAAGAGGAATACAATTTTTATATCCATACATTTTAATCTTGAAAGAAATTAACTAGCCTACCGTAATTTTAAATTCATTTAAATGCTCTATTAGAGAGTATCTATTATTTATATTAATGAAATACAAATTATTTCAAATAATTTTTTTGTTCAATATAAATTTTGACTAATAATTTTTTTGTAAATAATCATAAACATACTTAGCATCAAATTTTCCCAAGACATTTAGAAACACTGAATATAAAATACATAGTATAATTAAACTCTTTTCCTTCTAATATATCTTTTACAAATATTATAGCTTCATACTTGTAGGTTTATTTCTTGACACAAAAACTACTGATCTATTTATACAAGATGATCTTCCATCTTGAGCTTCCATAACTAAAAATGTTGACCACTAAATTTTTTGATCTATATCTGGTGCTTCTTATCACTCTCCTTTACAAAAATATTCTCACACATAAATATCCCACTCAATAAAAAATTTATTAGAGGGCCAATATGGCCCAATTATTTAAACAAACCCCAATATTGATACAAAATGAAGAGAAATAGATAGATAAATTTGTGTAAGACAAGAAATGGTAATTAAATATTAAACTATGGTAAAAGTAAAAAATTACAAAAACATAAGATACAAATAGTTTCACCTAGAAATTATCTTTTGGGAAAAAATACAACACAAAATACTCCTCCATGTACTAACTAAATTGTTTAAAATAAAATAAATCACTTTAAAGTCTTGATCTACCCTAATGCATGTATAAGAAGTTTTACATAGACAAATAAGAAAATATGCTAGTGTTATTGGAATATAATGGATATCAAATATGGGATTAGAAAGTGTGGGTCATAAATCATAGGATAAAACCACACATACCTAATTAAAACTAAATATAGTGTCTCTAATCTCTATTTTGAGGAGTGGGAGGCACAAAAAACTAGCATTGCAATTTTTGGCCCCCATAATACCAACTTGGGGAGATTCCTTGGATCCCATTAATACATATCAGGTTATATAATCCAAAAGGGATGTAAATGTTGAAACATATAAAACTCATATTCAACATTGATAACCATCACATAGTTTGATTAAAAAATTCAACAAGGACTCATTCATTCCATTCATCTCCTCGTAATCATTGGGGAACAATTCTTAGAATCATTTAAGTAGTTGTATTATTTATAGATGTACATGTGACCAATAATTTGACCTCATATTCTCATAACCCTATGGATTATATATTAAATTTGACCTCAGCCCCTATAATCAATAATTTGGATCATAGAGGTTCATTATGGTACTTGTTTATATCACTCTATGTATCCAACACACCTAGTTCCCTTATGTTTTTTTCAACATTAATGCAATCTAAAGAATTTTGTGGTTACTTATCTCACTCTAGATAATGTAATATATTACCATTGGTATGTTATATATTTTATAAATAATCATATCCTTATTAATTTTTATCCTCACTGCATTTAATACTTAAATATTAATCCTAGAATAAATGAGGAAGAGTAAAACCTTAGGCCTTGTTGATGATAAGAACTTGTTACTTCATGACAAAATCATTTTATTCTAAAAATGACCTTCCTTATTTTATTAAGAAGCAATTAGAGTCCAAGGTTTGAAGAGGAGAAAGTTAAGGTTTGAAATAAATCTTCATATACTACTACACATTCAGTGGTTCCTTCTAATATTCACTAATAATGTACCATGCTCATTCCCAATGGTTAAATGTGATATAGAGGGAATATAACCAAAGAATAATTGGTAGAAAAAATGTCTCTTATAACCAAGATTTCTCATAAGATCTCAAGTGTTCACTCAAATTAAAATCTCAAAGGTACTTAGGTAGGCCATTACTGACATTAGTATGTTTGAAGCGTGTACATGTGGCTTCCTTTACCATTATTAGAGTTAGAAATTTTAGTTTATATGTGGCCCAATAATTAGTATTATCACCCTTAAGTGTGTGAAATAAGGAGACCATGAACTCCCCTTACTTGGGTAGGTGTGCTTAAATGTTTTTAAAACATGGAATCATGTATGCAGAACCTATTTTATAATATTTTGTATGTAGTCAATCTAAACAAACCAAACTATTTAATATTAAGATTACATAAGATATATCATTTTCTTAGAATGTAAATACAAAATTAATATCAAGTTTAATATTTATTGAAATGAAAATAGAATAGATTACTTATATTTTTTATAATATGAAATACTTTTTTGTGCATAGTTGTTAGAAATAGTCAATAATGGATTTATGAACACTTATCAAAGGATACCAAATGTTAAAATACACTAAGATGTTGTTGATAACTCTTAGACACATGTTTTAATTATAAGTGTCGATTGTGTATCATAACTATATCTATATATTTTAAAATCTCATTTTTCATATATCATTACAACTTCCTACCAAGATGTTTTATGTATAATTTATTATCCTTAGACTTGTATGGAGATTCATATTTTTTCCTCCTTTGCCTTAGAACCCTAGATACAATTTGACACTTTATTAACATAAAAAAGGCATTATAAATATGGGTTTGTATAAAATATTTATGAATTATATATCACCTAACTATTGTACACTTGACAAATATAGACATTTCTTATTATTCTATGTTATAGACCTTTCCCACTACCAAAAGGATCACATTTACTATCTCTATATTTTCATTGACAATATCTTAGTTGAGCCAATGTTATCCTAATGACTCAAACCTTTTATCATTCTCATAATGTTATAAACCTACTTATCTTCCATCTCTTCATGTTTTAGATGAACACCTAATTTTATACTTCTCTAACACTTACATCCCAGTTAGAAGCCTATGTTTATACAAGTGTCCTATTCTGATGCAAGTGTCTAGTGCCATAAAGTCATCTAATTTACATATGAAATGTATTTCTATGGTCATCTCAATTAATTTTATGAGATATATTCTCTAAGGGATTGGTATAAATATAGGATCAATCCTAATTCATTCCCCACATAGCATAAATCTAGAACATACCAAATAAATCATAAGGCAATTTACCAAAGGCATTCAATCAAGAACTCAAGTATGTAAATATTCCATATTTTCTCATATTTCCATATTATTCTTAGGGAAAATACATATATAGGTCTGAAGTACCAAAGGAACATTCCATGAGCAACATTTTCCTTGTTACAAGATAGGTCACTCTGTGTACTTGTTTATCACACATTGTATAATACACACAATCCAACACATAGGGGAAAAATATAAATGTCTAAAGTCCTCTTCAAATTTTTGAATATGTAGGAAATTCTCATTGATATAGGGTTCTTTGGGGTATATCAACACCATGTTCCCACTAACCCATTTTTTCCCACAACCAATATAAATATAAAGAACTAAGGTTGTTCTATTTGACAAGGAATCATAGTTCATGACCCAGATCTGAATATACTAGAGTAAAGGAAACATATAACCATAAAAATTTATATGTTATCATATAATTTTAGTATCTATCCCATACTATACACTTGTATCCAATCAAGATAGTAGAATCGACTCAATCATCCTAGGTCAAAATAAGTGTATGTGGCTATGGAGGTACAATTTATAGAATTAGGTGACTGATCCAATATCTAGATCCAATCTAATCCTTGCCTATTATAAATATAAATCTATATTAGTAATAAAAACCTATGTATCTTATTTTCATTATCATTTCAATATCTAATATAATTGTACTTTCCATTTTTATCATATCTCAAAATTATAAATTTAGTATATGCTTTATCTAGATTTTGGAATTAATTGGCTTTCTTTGAAGATAGTCTACCATCATTGTGCCCTAGGATATCTCTACCCCTTTAACCTTATATTTCCCTAATATAAATTTTAGGGTTAAACATTCGGTGAACCCTATTTCTAAGAATGAAAAATATTCTAGGGTGTTGTTTCTTATGGTTTCTTATTTTATTCCTAATTTATCTCTTTCCTTGTGTTTCAAAAAATAAACTAAAAAACTCATCCATGGCCAAATTTACCCAAAAAAAGGATGAAATTGAAATAGAGTAAAGGTATATTTGTCAATTTATATCCATTGACAACTAAATATATCAAACAATACCAAATGAGGACAAGTGGGCATATATGATGTTTGAACTTATAAAACATGTTCAAGGTACTTATAGGTACCCTCTTAAACCCAATATTCACAAAAAAATTATATTATATTATTTGGTCCATGTTATTAAACACCAACAAGAGAAATCATCTAATCAATCCCTTCATGCAGCTTATACCACCAAAAATGATACATATGAGCAATATGTTCCTTCATAATATCATCAAATTTTTTGACAAGAACATAAGGAATTTATGTATGATTTACAAATTGATTATAAGGGGGATATTACTTCAAATAAACTCATTCAAATCCCCATAATTCCAAAATTTCCAAATAATATCCCCCTTATCAAGGTTGATGATTCTAGTTTCCCTTAATTTAACATTAATGTTTTTTGAAAGGTTAACCAAGACATCATGGTGTCCTTACCAAGTAATATTAAGGAATATATAATAAATAAGCATTAAAAACTCAAGGTGAAAAATAATCTTAATTTTTCGAACTCTCTAGATGACATAAAAATGGTACCATAATTCAAATATCAAATACCATTACCAAAGTATCATAAATTCAATGATTTTGAACTTGCACTTGTTATCCATGTGGATGATGATACTCATATGAATATATTCAAGAGGAGTGGTGGATTATAACCAATGATAACACCTATGTAAAAAACCACCTTTACCATGGAGTATCTTATTTCTATAATGAGTAATATTTGGGATCTTAAAAAATAGGTTTTTATACTTCAAATGCAAATGAATTTCCATAACACCAAAGCAAATATTACCTTATGAAATAATAAACTTATTACATAATGTATAATTGAATATCCTTATCCATAATATTTGAAATACCAGATTGACCTCTCTTTTTTATTCATAAAGACCATTTGAGCAAATGATAACTTATGTACATTATTTTGGTCAATGGGAAAAAGATGAAAAACTATTACTAAAAGTATTCGATATGAGCATTTCTGATGAGGCTAATCATTAATTTTATAGCCTACTTAAGGGTTACATAACCACTTTTTCATAATTGGAAGATGCATTCTACATGGATTTCAATATCTATAAGGTGCAAAACCTTAAATTAGAACATTTACATAATTTTAAACAATATGATGATGAATCTCTTAAAGTTTATACCATTTGATTCAAAATTACAAGAATTTAGACCTTTAGATTTGGAATTAAAAATAATTCTAGTAGAGGTATTCTTTATAATTTTAAAGAAAGAAATTTACATAAATAATATGATCCATTTACCCATATATGTGGATGTGCATCTATATGATTCATTCATACATACTTATCTAAAGGAGATTAACATATCCCCTTATAAATACCAAATTTATATACCTCACACAAAGGAGGGGGATGATTTAACAAATGCACACAATGAAAAAATGTGGTGTTCCTAAATTTATATAGGAACTTTACAAAATTTTATCAATATGGGAAAAATCTATGGCTCACATCCTATGCAAACACTCAGTGTGGAACAAACCAAAAATAATCCATGCCAACATGATTTAATAATCCCATTATTCATGGGTGGTGCTTATTTTTTTCATAACCATATTGGTCCTACACAAATAAAAACTACTTGTAATGTAAGACATTTACAATAGATTAGCTTTGAAATAAAAAACTTACAAAGCAAAAGAGGTCAAAAAGACTCCTTCAAAAAATAAATATACCATTTGATTGTGTTCCTAAACTAATTCAAGAAAGGGTTTGGGTTATGCATACCACATCTCCATATGTATTTACATTTGGAACTATTTGGTTATACCAAATGGAGGTAAAACTTGACTAAAATCATCAAGGTATATCCTTTTATCATGAAGGTAAAATGATCCATATTTCAAATAATAACAACAGTTATTATATAAAGAGAGGTTCCACCCTATAAATAGGCCCTATATAGATATATAGGGATTGGGGGGAGGCCATATAGAGGGAGGAGGGGGGAGGGGGAAGCTACACATGTAAATCATGAGGAGAAACATTTTATACACCATTTCCAATAATCCAATCATGATTCAAGTAATATAAAGGATCGAAGTTAAGATTTCAAGGTATCACATATTAAAAAATGCCAAAAAAATCAAAAACTTCTAAAAATCCACATATATTTTCAGCATTTACATTTTCTATTAGGCCCTTGGAATATGTGTTGTTGATTTTGTGTTGGTAGATAACATATCATATATTTATACATACACATGGTTCATGCATCTTTTGATTGTGATACATGCATACACATATACATAAGCTATACACCTTCAAATGTTGGACCCTCCCTTTAATTATATCATGTGGACATTATGGGCATTCACTTCTTTGATCATGATACATCTAGGTTATATCATTTTATATTAATTTTACATTATCATGTCTGATATTAATTAATTACGCATGACTTTATCCATAATTATATATTTCATAGTGTACTTGACATCCTATGTACTTAAATTTTTTTACTAACACATATGATCTATGGACTACTATGATATGTTTTTGTGGGTTACTTATGCTTTCATTCATGCACTTCCTTGGGTATCTTTCCTTATTTTTGTCTTGATTTGTTTGAGAATTTAAATATGATTTATATTTTGTGACCCTCATGACTTTGTTTTATTTAGTGACATTTTAATATATCATTGCTTATTATATAGACAATTGAATATGTCATTCCTTTCTTTGTGGCATTTGACTAAGTCATGCCACTTTGATTATGTGGCATTTGAACATGCCCCTTGTTTGAAGTCTCCTTAGACCATTTTATTTTAATTTTATTTTGAGATCTCTTATGTGTGTGTTTTATTTCTTGTTGAGCTTGTAATATTACTATCTAGATGTTTCCATGATATAAATAAAGCATATTAATACTTGATTTGATCACATTATTTATTCTTTAAAGATGCTAAGTATGTCAATGCTTTAATTAGATTGTGCTCATAGCTAGTTTTATTCACTCCATAATGCCTAGTTTTGCTTATAAAGAAGTTATCTTATGACTAATGTGTGAAATAAATACAAGTCATTAATGTGCTTATCAATAGGTTATATGAACCAATGGTTTTCATAATTTACCTTTATAATATCACCTATATTGTGTCTTAAGTTAATGAAACAACTAGATCAGACACACATTGGTACAACTATGGCCAAGTTTGTTCACAACTCAAAGTAATATGATGTCTTGTATGATCAATGATAACCCATTTATTTTTTGCCTTGCCCTCTCTCTCATTTTTTTTTTTTTTGAAAACAAATTTACATTAGTGTAAGACTAAAATTAATTTTATTAAAACTAAATATATGGCTTCATTAGTTACATTAAGCAGGAATCATACTCGAAGAATCAGTTAATAATCACTAAGTGTGAGCCTCTAGTGTAATATTTTGTATGTTTGTCCATGACATGTTTATTTCGTGAAATATTAACCATTATATCATCATAAAATACTAAAAATAATGTTAATATATACTAATAGTGTTAATCTCCAAGTAATTCTTTTAGAATGTTCAATCCAATGAGAAAATTTTGAGGGTGAGTCACTTGCTGAGACCAACATGGAGTGTAATCAATGATCTATACTTATATATATGAATAAATATATTTAGAGTAGGAAATTTAAATTTACCATGTATTATAAATATGGATATATAATCCTTATTCAAAATTTAATGAATGTTTTCAATAACAGAGTAGTAACTCTTAACGCTAACATTTGCACTGTATTATTTATAACTAAAGTCATCTTGAACCTAGTATATATCTATATCGAAGTCACATATTTTATGTCAACATATGGTGGAATTACATATAATTTGGGAAACTAATGTCCAAATATTAGTAACTCACATTAATTATATTATAATAATTATATATTTATTAATGTATACCTATGAGAGAGTGAAAGATATTAGAAATGTGTGATAGCCC
>JARHVA010004602.1:807500-825000 GCA_037957365.1 Torreya grandis
ATATAGTATTGAGTTTTGAACCTCTTCTACCTTTCTAAACCTATTCACATCCCATTGGCACTATTCAATACCTTTTTACAAGGCCTTATAAATCAACTAAAGATTAAATTATATCATAAAGGTAAATGTGTAGACCAATTAAGTGGTCCCCTTAACCAAAACTTGAATGGGAACTTAGACTCATCTTTTTCGGTGGATATAAAGTGTTTTAGAGATGTTTTAAGTGTATTTAAGACACATTTTGACGAAGGTATGTGATAATACATTTGTTCTAGTGTTGGGAAAGTTATAATAAAACCCATGAGACATTTATGGCGTGGAGAAGTGAAAAAATTAATGGGTATGGGAAAATATTACTTACCCATATGGGTATGTAAGGTGAGTTAATATTATAAATAAAATATGGATGAGAGACAAGTAATGGGAAAGGACAATTATCACCTTGACATTAAACATTCAATTGGAGTGTTTTATATATAAGATCAAGGAAAGCTTTTTTTTGGAGGAAAATTTTGGTTGATGTTCAAATTATAGAGTGGAGGAGATATTAAAGAAGGAAATAAGGAGGAGAGATTGACGTGGGAAGGATATAACTTGTTACAAAAATTTGTATCAGATCCCATTATGTAGATTAAAATGGTGGAGATAAGATAGGAATTTATGTCACATATTAATGATTCATTTCATCATTTTAAAGAAAAACCTATCTTGCCTTCTTACATTATGATTTCAAGAGCCTGTTAAACCATTGGGCTTACCCTCTATTCTTATTGGTATCCTTGGTTATTATTGTGGCCACCATGTGTTTTGTTGTTGTTTATTTTATATTTGATATGAAAAATCCCTCCATTGTTGGTTCCTTCATGTGTAAGGTTTGGGAAAGGGAATAAAGTTACAATTCCTCATATAAAACTCTATTTCATGGGCTTTAGGAAAATGAAAACCTTCTTGTTTCCAAGGTCCTCCCATATCAAGGGAGAAGGTTTTGGGAAAGGTTGAAACTCCCAATTCCTCCTTCTCCCACCCTGATAAATTTGATATTATCATCCAAAATGGGTGAATGTGGAGTATTGATAGGTATTTATTATTTTATATTTTATGTGTTTATGTACATGTTTATGAGAGATTTACTATATTGATGTTACATGGATTTTATATTTGGGTGAATGTGGAATCCTCTTTATATAAGGATGTTCTTATTTGAGACTCCTAGAGGCACATCCATTTAAATTTATTACATTTTAATTAGCCACATTATTCCTTGATTACATTAACTTACCTCAAACTATTGGTGTCACTATGATTGAAGATGAGATTCCTAAGCTCAACAATGCTTAAGTAAGTTTCTTGATGATGGAAAAAGGATGAGAGGTGAGACCTTCCTTGTCTTGGCATTATAGGTGCACTTGGGAGCTTACTTAGAGATTATATTTCATTTTGATATGTTGTAATTTTAAATGTTATGAAAATTATCATTGGATTGTTTTAATCCATTTGTATGTAATATTCCCTAAGAAAAGAAAATTTTGATGTAATTATTGTGAACTTTCATGCTTTATTGTTTCAAATATCAAAGGAGGAAAGAAGAATAAATTTAATGAAATTCAAATATTAAACACTTTAAAATTTAATTTAAAATATGTATGAACATTTTTATCTACTATTTCATATAGTGGTGTAGAAATAAAGTTTTAATTTTGTAACATTTGCTCACTTTGTTTACATTTTTGTAAGCCCAAGAATGGCTAGTTACACTTAAAAAAAATTAATTTTTTTATAAAGTCATCTATTTCCACCAAATTTAGTTTAAATGAAAAATATGAGTAATCAAGGCTCTATTATAATTTATGGTTAGTTTTATGTTTTCTAGTTTTATTGTTATGTTTTTTGGAAGGCATGGTACTAATTCTTCTCTTTATTCCTTAAGAAAATAGATAAACTTCAAGAAAACGTTTTACATGCAAAATGATCCTAAATCAAGATTGAAGCAAATTTAAAATAAAATAATTTTTTTTTTTACTGAACATGATTCATTTTGTTTGCTATGTTTTTTTGAATTTTGGGTGCATGTGGCATAATCAAAAGTTAGAAAGGTCCCTTGGAAGAGCACATGCAGTTTTTGTAGGGTAAACCATAAGGTAAGTTAGTAATCATCCATGTGACCACATGAAAGGTTTTTTAATATATTAATGATTGGTAGACTATGTATGGTGGTTAATGCCACAACATAGGTATTGGTGGTGTAAGTGTGCACTTCCATGATATGTTAGCAGTTTGGGGAGACAACATGGATTTTCAGCCATATGTTTTGTCCTCACCACCCATTTATTTTAAAAGTGGTGGTCAAATAAATTAACTTCCATATTTTATAATCTTTTAAATTTTAATTTTATTTAATATATATTTTTTATACTATATTTCATGAAGTTTTGTGAATGCACATTAATTTTAAAACCATAACTATTATGCCTAGACTCAAACTATTTTTGTGAATATATTTATGACAATGATGAGAAATGAATGTGGGGTGACTTAAAAAGGAACCCACTTTAGTTTTTTTTCATATTCCATGTAGAATAATTTTTAGGGTCTGGATATTTATATTTTTTAAGATAAATCTCTTTTATCTAAGAGAGGTCTTTTTTAACCTTGACGATATTTGTTGGCTTCTAGAAACCCTGAGGTAGGTTGAACCAAAAGGGAACTCTTATTAAATTTATCTCCTATATTATATAAACTAAAAATCAAAACTAAAAACTAAATTTGAAAAATGATTTCTTCTTTAACCTTATTAGTAGAAATTAATGGTTGTGGTGGAGCTTAAATCTCCCAAAGGCCTCTTCAAAAATTGTTGGAGCCTAGAACAACCTAGAGACTTATAGAGAAGTTGAGTAACTATAAAAATAACCTAAGAATGATTATATCAAGATATATTTGTAACATGAAATAAAATTAATAAATGTTAAAAGCCTAAATACTCCATTAATGGTAGTCATCCAAGGTTAAGGAAGGAAAATATGGATGATTATGGGTAAGCCATCCTCAAAAACCTTATTCCTCTTCTCCAAAATATGATATAGAACATTAAAAGTGTTATAAAACCTTTATTTCCCTCCTTAATGATTTATAAGGTTTATTCACCTTGACCAAATATGACAGTCGAGATATAAAGGATCCAATGGTTGAGATGGAGTGATTTATCCTTAGGGAGATAATAAAGGAAACTTTAGACCCATTTTAAGTTCATATGAGTAGTATGAGTCCTTTGTGCTAATAAAATTTATTAAAAGGTAAGTCAACTTGAACATACATCTAGTTACAACATCAAGTGCAAACCTAGCCCTCTGATTGGCCAAAATTTCTCAAAGTCCTCCATATGCAATATTGAGAGTTAGGATGAATCATTTATGAAAGTGGTTGCTTGAAACCACATATTTTAAGTTGAGTTTGAATTTTAAATGAGGTTCACTTATATAGTTGTAAGCTTATTTCAAGTATTATAAGCCAATTAGAGTAAGTGGGGCTTGCATGATCATGTAGTGACTATGTGGCCACTTACACATTGCCATCCATGATATTTAGGCCTTCAATCTTATTTGATGTATTGTGTGTTACATGTCATGAGGATGGATAACTAATGGGCAATGTAGTTGTGAATAATGTGAATTTTAAATTATAAAAAAAACATTGGATTATTTTTGTGTGGTTTTATTGATGCAATTTAGGGAATGACAAAAGTACCATGAAATTTTGTGGAGATGTAGTGAAATAAACATACCAAATCCCCATAATGAGTAGGATGATATTTAAGAGGAAGAATTAAAGACATAAATGGAAAAAGTGGTATATGAGAGATTGCAAAAATATAAGTGGTGTAGGATTTAGAAGATTTACAAAGAAATAAAATATTAGGAAATTTATTTAGGGAGTTAGATGAGGTATCAAAAAATAAAAAAAATAAGAGGATACAATGGGTTTATTAAAATGAAAACTTGAAAAAATAAAAATGTTCTAGAAATAATCCATAAATGTAAGAAGATAAATATTTTATTGGATGTGAAAGTAAATGGGAAAGATTTTGAGAATGGATAGTTAGATTTAAGAGTATACATTAACATAATTCCATGGAGTACATGGATTTTTTTTTAAAACCACCATTACATATGGTAACATATGACATTTCTCTAGTAGATGGGACCCTTAAATCTCCCTTTGGTGTAGTCATAGGTTTAGAAGTAGATTTCATGGGAATTAAGAAAAATATTGATTTTGAAGTCATGAAAATAGTACATCCTTTCTAGTTTTTCATAAATTTGGAATGGTCATTATATTTTAATATGATATTGGATTTAAAAAGTGAAAAAATCATAATGGAAGGAAATGGAGTGATAGTCCACTTGCCATTATAAACGGTAATGTATTTTTCATGGATCACAATAGAATTTGACGACCATGATGGAAGTGATTATGAGGAGGGTTGTGGAAAAAATCAAAATATAAAAGTTCCCAACTTAAAAAAATAATATAAATCAGAAAACATGACTGTATTGACACTTAGAGATATATATTACATCATAGAGATATAAATAGCCTAATAAAATATTTATAAATTTATTACACATAATATGAGGGATCCCATATCTATAAAAGATATCACAAACCTATGGGAGATAACTCAAACCCAAAACAAGTGATTATTTTGTATTATAAAATGAGATTTATGTATGAAAAATTTTAAAGGAAATGATATAGGATACATAGATTATTATTTATCATGGATTCATAAGATAGTGTCAAATGATGGTAAAATATTTGAAGAGTGGTTAAATATGCTACAACATTTCAATACAAGGAAAGACATGAAGTAGCCTATATAAAAAAAATGATGCAGGATACCTTAAGATAGAGGTAGAATAAGGTAAGGAATTATAAGAACTAAGGAGATAAAATCAAGTGCATATCCCAATTACAAGATTTTAGAGAAGGTAGTTTGTTTAGATAATAAAAAGATATAAAAATGATGTGAATATTGGGAAGAATAATAATCAAGGAAAATAATATATCTGTTATTACCATATTAAAGTCATATACTATAAATTAGAACCATAAAAAAATGTGAACAAGGTAAAAATGGAAAAAGGGTGAAATTTTGTCAAAATAATTTTAAAAAATCAAAATGGAAAAAATAAAAAGAATTTTGAAAAATTAAAAATAATTTTTGTAAAAATTAAAGAAAAGATAAAATTAAATTAAATAAAAATATATTGTCTAAACACCAAGTTGAAAACTAGTAAATAAAGTCTTGGTGAGGTAAGCCTTGAGGAAGAGTAAATTGTTTTTTGATCTAAGATCTTGTCCTCCTAGATGTATCCTTTGAGTTTGATGGACTAAGAAAGCTTAGGATAAAATAAGGGAATTTCATCCTCTCATTTTAGGATTGCTACTAAGACAATATAGGGCATGATTTTAAGGTATTGGGATCCATTAAATAACATACTTGTAATATATATCCAAGAGATGGAATGCTACCATTAGAGATCCAATTCTTGTTTTCTCACTGACACAAAAATTCTTTATCACTAACTAGACCAATTATAATAAATTATGACACAAACATCAAGCACTAATTTATTTCACTTTAGAGTTTATAAGTAAATAGGAAGGTCACTTGATAACTAACAAACATAAATACAGAAGGGATATAGTAAGGATGAAAGGAGTCTCTCTGAATAAATAGAAACAAAAATGCTTTAAGGAATTGAAAATATGTCCAACTATAGTTACACTAATTTATGATAAGTTTCACAAAGGTTCAGGCTCCAGTCACATAGGGAAATAGTCTAAGATGAGGGGTGAATGCTTGGTCTAGGGATATTTTTTATGAATAGATGCATATAAACCTATATCTAATTACATGTAGGTCCTCATAAATTTCAAAAAAGGTGAAAAGAATCATATAACTTAACTAGAATAGATGGAATCTCATCCTACTTAATGCATAAAATATTCATAAAGACATAAATTATAGTTTCCTAGTATTAGTGTTTATTTATTTAAGCATAAAGGCTGTGGAAGACATCCATAGAAACCAAAAAAAATTAAATAGAAAAACCAAATTAGCATTAATCTAAAAGTGTTTGTTTACAATAAAATTGACCCATAGAAAATAATATATAATATTATATGTGAGAAAGATATGGGACCCACCTCCTAGTAGCATAAGGTCTCATCATTGGCCATCTATCCTAAAATGGTTACAATATAATTATATCAAAAGATTCATGTCAAAATAATCCCAAAGTCCACTAAGAGATAATCAAGAGGAGAATCGATATGGAACACTTCTTAATTACTTCGATAGATGTATGTTGAGCTATCAATGATTGATCCATGAGGCCAACCTCTTAGTTGAGCTTATATAGGTTGATAGGTGGATCTTGCAAGAGCACTTATACTTTAGTTAGTAGTCTCTCCTAAGATTTTAGTGGGATCTCTAAAGAGACTTTCACCTCCTAAACCTAACCGATGCTCATTGTAGACTGTGTGGATAGAACTAGAATATCCTTATCTACATCCTTGTTGGCTTTAGCCACATTTATCTTCATGATTTAATTGAAGTGTGTCATGTGGACCCCAAACCCATCCACTTCTAGTAGAGTGCCATTGAGGTGAAAAAACATCAAGATGTTAGCCTAATTGAAATAAGGATATAACCCTTAATTTTCTCTAGTGGATCAATGGTTGCATGGGTGGTGGTTCACTATTCTTAAATGGACATCCTCGTTATCCCTATGAATTTCTCATATAGATTTAAATCTATGAGGGAGATTAGTGGAATATAAATTTATTAATAACAATTGATAAATTATTTCACTTATTATCCATTCAAATAATCCTTTCATGGTATGCTTGTGTTCTTTAGAATAAATAATTTCAATTGAAGAGGGAACTAATCACCTATTTAAGGATGGTGAAAAAATATTTGAGGGTTTCCTCCAATTAAATTTATAGTTAATGTGTTTTTAACCTGAGACTTAAGACTCTCAATTTCTTTATCATGTCTTTCATCATATTCTCTTTAAGGTCATTAAAGGTCAATAGAACTGAGACTAGGCCCTTTATGAATATTTATTCTCTAATTTTAGTTAATAATTTGGTGAGTGAGAATAGGTTCTGATTAGTCCTCCAAATGATTAGGTTACCTTCTTGAGTGAAGGTATGATTCAGGATTATCTTCATGTTCTCATATTCCATACCTAATTACCAATAGATGTATAGGTACTTATGATAAACCATACATGGTCTACATGCACTTAAATCTCAATGGAATTAATCCATCTTTACCCAACTATAGTTCCCAAGGTGGTATAAGGTGGAATAAGAGGGTTAGATACAATTGTAGTGGAATGCGTATGAAAAAATGGACACAATAGCTGAGGAGGCATAAGAAATGAGATGGAAGATGGATATCAAAGTGGAAGGAAGGATATAGTGTGATACATGGGGGAAAAGGGAAGAACCAAAAATGATTTGGTGCAAAGAACATTTTGTATTGTCGTTGTTCTGGGGTGATATAAATTTGAGGGAAAATGGCACTTAAGATTTTTGTATTTATGATAAATAAGGAAAATGGCCGGTTGAAGCCAAATCCTTGAGGGCCAAAGGTGATGGATAGAGGGATTTAGGAAGCATCTATAAGTGTTTTTAAAGGATCCATAGGTTTTTTTATAAAAAAACACCTTTTGATTTTACTCTAGCCTCTTTCTCATGTCAATTTTTATTGTGGGATAGAAGATTAAAACTATAAAAGAATAATCTTGGATAAATATTATGGAGGATAAATGCAAAATAATATGTTTAATAATGTATTAAGAGTATTTGGAGATGTTAAAATATGATAAATAGAAATAATAGGATCCACTGAGACCATTTTAGTAGATAATAGATCCTTACATAAAACCCATGTTAGTAGGCAGGGGCCGAATGGCTATGGATTCAATATTACTTCAAACTTCAAGATTTACATAAAATATTAAAATATTTATTTATAAGGATTTTGATTCATAGGATCTTGATTTGGAAATTGAATATCATACACCTTACAAGACTCAATAGACCTACTAGAACTTCTTATGATTTATGATGCCTAATACTACACACAAACCCTTTATTTATAGTAAGAGAGAGGTCCTACTTAGAATCTTTGCCTGAGTGGTGTTTGTCTCATCATTTATTTAAAAAAGTAGATTATTCCTTATCATTAAAGGCTAAAATATGAATTTTATATGATAGAATATTATTTTATAGATGGTTGTGGGTCCAATGCTGCTTCCACTTCAGCCACTAAGTCATCAATAGAGATTGGACAAAAATAACATATGTACTAAAAAGTTTGGCAGATAGTCCATTGGGGACCATTATCTGGTACTGAATGGATAACCTATATATAAAATTAAGATTCCCATTCTAGGTGTCTCATAATAATTGTATGAACAATCATTTCTTCATCCAAAGCATCTTATAGATTTATAGTAGTGGGTCCTAAGTCTCAGATAAAAGCATATGCCCAATTATTATCTTGGGATATTTGATGACCCATATTGATAGCCCAATTATGATTAGGTCATTTGGCTATATCACATAAATATATTAATTGAATATTATTATTTAATCAATGAATAAAAATTTGCCCATGATTTTTGTCTATAGAAATGTCTGCAACTCCTATACTTTAAAGTATCATGGAGGCTACCCTAAATATTCTGAGATAGGCCTCATTCAATCCATGTTGTAGTATTTCTCCCTATAAAATCACATTAACTTTAGAAAATCTTTTATTGAGTATACTTATTAGATTAAATCATGGGTCAGGTTATTACATCATAGAAATAAGATTGTGTCTGCTTAACCAATCGGTAACCACATTCCTTTTACCCTGGATATGTTCTATATTATATTTAAATCAATTAAAATAATCTTGCCATCTGATGTATTTACCTCTACCATATTTTTTTCTATGATCCTTTTCTTTAAAATTTAGAAACCTTGTGCAATCTATTCTGGTGATAAAGTGATGCAGATGCATAATTTTCAAAGCAAACTTCTCAAGACAATTTTTAACAGCATATATTTCTTTATCTAAATAAATCAATTTTAAGACATCTTCATTGAACACACCATTGGAAAACTCACAAACATATTCTTGGTCTTTATCTATACATACTAATATACCACCTAATGCATGATTAAGAACATCTATACATACAATGAACTTATCAGAATTGGGAATATACAAATCAAGAAGATTATGTACCTTGGTTTCGATTTTTTGAACAGCTTGAAAATGTTCAAAACTCCATCTAAAAATATTCTTTTTCTTTAATAATTCTTGTAGAATGAATATATCTCCCCCTATATCTAGATAAATACTTTTAAGATAATTAAGCATTCCTAAAAATGCTTTAAGCTTTGGCTTGTCCATGATGTCAAGGAATTCAACAATCTTCTCTTTTATATGTGGTTGAACTTATAATTTTAAATTTTAAACTACCATTCCTAAGAAATTACATTCTATTTTGCAAATCTAGATTTTTGTTTCTAAAAGATTACTACTAGATTTACAGGCTATATCATAAAATGTTTGAAGATGATGTAAATGATCTTCAAGAGTCATGCTAAAAATAAGAATATCATCTATGTACACATAAAGGAAATTTGATGTTCCTTTAAATATGTCATCCATATGTGCTTGATAATATGCAGGAGCATTCATCAATCTAAAGTGCATGACTATCTATTGGAAATGGCCAAAAGGACAACTGAAAGCAACCTTCTCACAATCAGACTCTTTGATTCTTATTTGATAAAATCTTGATTTGCAATCTAGTTGAGAGAAATATTTACACTTTGTAACTTTATCAAGTAAATAAGATTTGTCTAGTATTGGATATGGATATGGTTCTATTATGGCATTTAATGGTCTATAATTTATGACTATTGTTTTCTTTCCCCTCTTTTTACTCAAAATGTTTATTTATCATAAAGGCATAACAAGAATAAGGAGAGGTAGATTTTATAATAAAGCCATTTTATTGAAGTTCATTAATCTATTTTTCCATATCTTGGTAGTCATGAGCTAGAATAGGGATCTTCTTCCCTATTTTCACTCTTTTCCCTTCCTAATCTCCATAATTGGCATAGATTTTTCCCAAAACTTTTTAGGATGATCAGAATATATATTTTCTCTAATTTTTAACCCTATGGTTTCTATGTCCTAAAGGACTTTAGTACCAAGGGTTTGGCTCGTTGAGCTTGGAAACTGCTATGTATCATAAACCAATTTAGCAATTCTTATTATTTCATCATCAATGGTAAAGAGGATAGTTTTGGGAGTAAATCCATAAGGTGAGTATCTATCAATAAAAGTATCTCATAATAGGATATCAATAGGCATTTTTTCACAGGCAAAGCAATCACAAGTAAAATTTTTGTCTTGGATTCTAAATGACTATTGTTGTTTATATAGGTTAAAGGTAAAACTGTTACCTTGGACATCTAGACTTTTATAGGATTATGAATCTTTTAATCTCTATGAATCTTTTAGTAGAGGAGGCTTAGCAAAAGAAATATATGCACTAGTATCAACTTGAGCATCAACTAATCTTCCATTTAGCTATATGGTGATGAACTGAGCAAATCTTCCATTGAGCAATTGAGTTAAATAAAATGGTTGTGGATCTTCTAATGTAGGTATAGTAGTACATACTAGCTTATGCTTATAGTGATCTAGAATAGAATTAGGCTCTTCTTCTTCTTTTGGTTATTCTTCTTGAACAAATGTCTTACTACATTCTCCTTCACTCATACAAGTATAAAATTCTTCAAGAATTTCTCCTTCTACTTCATATTGTTGATCAAAATCTGAAATGGATCAAGCTTATTGAAATTTGTACAAAATCCTTCATCAAACCTTGGAGACTGTGTTTCTAGAGGATATCACTGGAAGTAAACCTTTTCTTTATCCAAGATTCACTAGGTCTGAAAGAACTAGGAAAATGCATAGGAATATTTACAGGTTTATTTATAGATGGTGGCATGTGAGGCATACTAGGCTATCTACCTCTATTATTTATTCTTATATCCTTTTGAGGATATTCTTCATTTCCATGATGTCCTTGAGACATCGGTCCCCATGCTTCATATTTAAGATCTTCTCTTGGAAATTGAGATCTATTAGATTGATTCCAAGGTCTCTACATATTTACGAGAGGGGTTTCTAGTTCATCTACTAGAGATTCCAAGTCTATTTCATCTTGGAGATAATCATTATCCTCTTCAGAGACTTATTCAAAAATGGGTTCAAAAATATCATCTTGATTAAACAAATCTTCCTATTCATCAATAAGATCCCACCACGCTGCTACATTAGAAGAATAAATAGCTTTGACAATGAGATTTTTACAGGAGCAGTGAGGAGAAATATGGCCATGTTTTTTACAAATGTAATAGATGGTTTTATTTGAAGATGGACATGGAGTATGATTCTTACGAAGGAAATGGTGTGGTGGAGCATAAGAATGGTGGTGAGGAAAAGAAAAATGTTTGAATATGAGACATGTTCTATGTTTATTTTGATGTTTTTTGGGAGCAACAAATTGCCAACATCTAAATGGTATATTTTTAGGGAAAATTGGATTAATGTGAAATATCTAGTGCTTGTTAAGCTTATGGATAATTCTGGTGTCAAAAATAAGTTGCATAGCTTGTTGGCATGCAAAATCAATGACATTAGATAAGGACATGGCCGATATAGTGAGACCTTTAATATGAATATATTAGATGAATTTATCAATCAAATGATAAGTCAAGGACTCAATAAATTTGATCTTAATATAATCATCATTAAATCATTTCAATTCATAGGCCAAAGATCTAAATTACTTAACATATTGCTCAAACTATTTTAAATCACACAACTACATATTTATAAGCCATTTATGAATTTCAATATCTTTATTTCCTTTAGGTGGAGAAAACTCATTTATTAACATGTGATATAAATTATCAAGAGGATTAGGCTATCTATGTACATGAAGTGTATGTTCTTTTTCAGTCATAGAATTCCACCATTTTTGAGTAATTCCCCATAGATACATGCAAATAGAGCAGTCAAAGGAGGATCAAAATTTGTAGCAACACAAATTAATCTCATTAAATTACACCAGGTATTTATTTCATTCAAAGTATTTAAGATATCATCTAGATTGAGATACCATGGTTGTAATGGGATTTGACTCCTTTGCATGATACTTGTAGCTAGGGATTTTGGCTTTTTAGATGGATGAAAGATACTGCTAAAATTAATAGAGGTGGTTCCATAAGATGGTAGAAAGGTACCTCTACTTCTTTTATTTGCTCAATTTTAATTTTTTCTTTATTTTCTTTTGCATCAAGCCAATCTAGGCTAGATTCTAGAGAAGACAATTTAGAGTCAATATCATCTAGCTGGTTATTGAAGACTATAAGAGATTGATGGATTAAATTGACCTTATCTGAAGTAGGATGTACATAATTCAAGGTCTAGTCTGCATATGTCTAAATCTCATTATAGGTTTTTTTAATAAGCTGAGCATGGTCTTCAATAATTGGAATTCTAGCCAAAGATTTTCTTATATACAAAACATCTTTACATAAATCATCAAAATTTTCTAAAAGATGGGAATTGAACCTAAAAACATAATTTTTATGCTTAAATTCATTAGATGGTTCTAGATCAGTTCTCATGGGTTGAAAATTAACTAAAAAATAACTAACAGTTCCTTCTAACTGCTTGTATACTCCTCGATGAGGAGGCCATCTCCCTCCTTTATATAGAGGATGCTTGGAGAGATCACTAGCATTCTAGTAATTGATCTTATGAGGGTTGTTGAAAATATAGGATTATTTGGCATCTAATATTTATCAAGGGTCAATCTAACCTATGGGGTTTGGTAGAGAGTCATGGAAGGTGAAAATCATGCCAATGGGGTAGATTATGGCCATAATTAGGCTATGAGATGGATCAAGGGAAATTGGAGACTTGGGATGTTAATCAAGTCATAGACTAAGGAAAATAAGGTAATTAGAAACATTGGATAACTTTAAAAAGAATATGCATAGTAGGGGTAGGTCATGCTAGCATAAAAATATATGGGCAAGATACTAAATACTAATATGGAGTTATAATAATTGGGGTTGATACTCTTAGGGTAGTTACATATTGGTCCCTAGTCAAGATAGACTCAGGGATATTATCTAAACGTAAATCACATGCTACCTAATATTGGATTACCTAAAAAGGTGGTAAATGTGTAATATATGTTGAGTCCACTAGAATATAAACTAATAAGAATCCATTTCAAATTCATTTATAAATTCCCCTCATTACTGTTATGAACTCAGTACAAAATATATTGATGTGAAGGGGCTAGTATCTCCTCAATGGTTGGTTGAGTAGGATATTGAGAATTTAGGTGATGAACAACCTCAATATTCATGAAAACATATGCATCATCATGAGGGTTGAGGTGGAGCTCCTCATTAGTTCGGGCCTCATGGTGTTATGTGATTTTGATATTTGTTTAGTTCTTTTCCACTTGGACTTTTGCTACACCATTAGGATTCTATTGCGTATTATCTTATTTGCCCAAGATATATGAGTTCATATGTTAGACCATATATTTTATTAGGGGAATGTTATTTTACTCATGTCACCCTATGATCATGAGGAATGATATATAGGGATTATATTTCTAGACAAAGTAGTGGTCAACCATACCATGAATAAATTGGTAGGTGTTATTATACTCTACAAGATAGTCTAGGACCATATATGGTAATATTAGAACCCCTCATATCAATTATACTTAGTTTATGGTGATATATCAATAGTATCAATATCCACCAATGGGCTATAATGAAGCCTAGATCTCATCTTAGAGCCTCAACATGGGCCTCTATTTAATTTACCAATACACAACTAGTTATAAGTACTCATATATGTCTCGAATATTATTATGAAAGTGGTGAATGTAGATCTTGTATAACACCACATGCACCAAATATCCCATTGGTATCCATTAAGGAAAATCTAAGAACCTAAAGTCCAAGGTGGCATAGATTATGTCTACCATATATGACATCATGTAAAAAAATTCACCTATGTAAGCCCCATTCACCTATTTCATATGGTTGAACATCATGGGACTACCTAAATCTAGGACCTCATCCCCCTTAAGATGACACTAAGAAAGGGAACCCAAAACATATTTAGTTCATTATATCTCTCATCTCATATAGGTGGTTGAATAAAAACATTCTTATGTGCACATCTTATTAAAAGGTTTTGATTGTATAAAAATTGGGGTATTCTATGTTGACCTAGTGATTTGGATCCTCTACCCTCTATTTTAGGACATCATAAATGTTGTATATTTGCATATAAACACTAATGAACTCATTACCATAGGTCATGGTGTAGTTTTGGAGCATATAATACTAGTTAAATGTATGCCTAAAGATGTCTATAATTCCAAACCTAACATTAGGTGACCTCATGACATTTGGAGGAAAGTAGTAGGTTTCAGAACATGTTGTCACAAAAGAATACCTATATTTTGGTTATAGATGCATGAATCCCAGATGATCTGATGGAAATGAGCTCATATGCATATTTAATTTCATCATCATTGGCCTCACTATCTAAGCTTAGATGTGTAAATATTTTATTGTCTTAAATACCCCATCATAGTGTTTGAATCGATTTATGTCCTATATGAAAGTAGTGTCCCTATACTATATCACCATTCTGGGATTCAAGGATGAGGTTTCCATTGTTGAACTACATGAAATTGATGCATATAAAAATATTTTTCATAGGGTATTCCTAATCTCTAGGTTGAATTTGATGAAAAAGAATCAAAATGATTTGAGTGCACAAATAGCATATAATGTTTAAGGTGATCCATTAAGACATTATAGAGCTCTGAATTAATTTTTGTAGGAATGGCTTGGTGAGCTTGCATTATATAAAATGAGTTATGAGATGATAACATAATTTTAGGGATTTTATTTCCTAATTCAAAATTAATTTGATATTTTAAAGTAAGCCCCCATTTTTATTTATTTGATGGTGATGGGACTCCTCAATCCATCATATAATGATCTCCATATGTATTTACATTTGGAACTATTTGGTTATACCAAATGGAGGTAAAAATTGACTAAAATCATCAAGGTATATCCTTTTATCATGAAGGTAAAATGATCGATATTTCAAATAATAACAACAGTTATTATATAAAGAGAGGTTCCACCCTATAAATAGGCCCTATATAGATATATAGGGATTGAGGGGAGGCCATATAGAGTTTAACTTAGTTTATTTTATATAGAGGGAGGAGGGGGTAGGGGGAAGCTACACATGTAAATCATGAGGAGAAACATTTTATACACCATTTCCAATAATACAATCATGATTCAAGTAATATAAAGGATCAAAGTTAAGATTTCAAGGTATCACATATTAAAAAATGCCAAAAAAATCAAAATCTTATTAAAATCCACATATATTTTCAGCATTTACATTTTCTATTAGGCCCTTGGAATATGTTTTGTTGATTTTTTGTTGGTAGATAATATATCATATATTTATACATACACATGGTTCATGCATCTTTTGATTTTGATACATGCATACACATATACATAAGCTATACACCTTCAGATGTTGGACCTTCCATTTAATCATATCATGTGGACATTAGGGGCATCCACTTCTTTGATCATGATACATCTAGGTTATATCATTTTATATTAATTTTACATTATCATGTTTGATATTAATTAATTATGCATGACTTTATCCATAACTATATATTTCATAGTCTACTTGACATCCTATGTACTCAAATTTTTTTACTAACACATATGATCTATGGACTACTATGATATGTTTTTGTGGGTTACTTATGCTTTCATTCATGCACTTCCTTGGGTATCTTTCCTTATTTTTGTCTTGATTTGTTTGAGAATTTAAATATGATTTATATTTTGTGACCCTCATGACTTTGTTTTATTCAGTGACATTTGAATATGTCATTGCTTATTATATAGACAATTGAATATGTCCTTCATTTCTTTGTGGGCATTTGACTAAGTCATGCCACTGTGATTATGTGGCATTTGAACATGCCCCTTGTTTGAAGTCTCCTTAGACCATTTTATTTTAATTTTATTTTGAGATCTCTTATGTGTGTGTTATATTTCCTGTTGAGCTTGTAATATTACTATCTAGATGTTCCCATGATATACATCAAGCATCTTAATACTTGATGTGATCACATTATTTATGCTTTAAAGATGCTAAGTATGTCAATGCTTTAATTAGATTGTGCTCATAGCTAGTTTTATTCACTCCATAATGCCTAGTTTTGCTTATAAAGAAGTTATCTTATGACTAATGTGTGAAATAAATACAAGTCATTAATGTGCTTATCAATAGGTTATATGAACCAATGGTTTTCATAATTTACCTTTATAATATCACCTATATTGTGTCTTAAGTTAATGAAACAACTAGATCAGACACACATTGGTACAACTATGGCCAAGTTTGTTCACAACTCAAAGTAATATGATGTCTTGTATGATCAATGATAACACATTTATTTTTTGCCTTTCCCTCTCTCTCATTTTTTTTTTTTTTTTGAAACCAAATTTACCTTAGTCTAAGACTAAAATTAATTTTATTAAAACTAAATATATGGCTTCATTAGTTACATTAAGCAGGAATCATACTTGAAGAATCAGTTAGCAATCACTAAGTGTGAGCCTCTAGTGTAATATTTTGTATGTTTGTCCATGCCATGTTTATTTAGTGAAATATTAACCCTTATATAATCAAAAAATACTAAAAATAATGGTAATATATACTAATAGTGTTAATCTCCAAGTAATTCTTTTAGAATGTTCAATCCAATGAGAAAATTTTGAGGGTGAGTCACTTGCTGAGACCAACATGGAATGTAATCAATGATCTATACTTATATATATGAATAAATATATTTAGAGTAGGAAATTTCAATGTACCATGTATTATAAATATGGATATATAATCCTTATTCAAAATTTAATGAATGTTTTCAATAACAGAGTAGTAACTCTTAACACTAACATTTGCACTGTATTATTTATAAGTAAAGTCATCTTGAACCTAGTATATATCTATATCCAAGTCACATCTTTTATGTCAACATATGGTGGCATTACATATAATTTGGTCAACTAATGTCCAAATATTAGTAACTCACATTAATTATATTATAATAATTATATATTTATTAATGTATACCTATGAGAGAGTGAAAGATATTAGAAATGTGTGATAGCCCTATATAAGGGGATAATAACCAAAGGGATGGTGCATGGAAAGGGGATATCCTTGAAAGGATATAACTAATGG